>PVHP010027879.1:0-23670 GCA_004024765.1 Zapus hudsonius
AATGCTCTTTATTTAATTGACTTGAATATTTGATAATATAAAGTTCACTTTATTTGTCAGCATTGATGCTTAATGTGATACCTTCATCCCCACTGTAAATGCCATTGGTAATTCATCTTTCAAAGGGAAATTGTCAAAATGAAATCTACACTCACCAATATGAAATGAAATGAAACGTAAAGCCTAGAATTCTGTAGTCAGTGCAGGTCTGGTGTTGGTTAAAGCAAATGTGATTCCTGCCAATTCTATTAATAGTTGGAATGCTTATTTATAGGTACTGTGGATATAAATATTAAAATGTGTGTTTCTCATACAGGACTTAAAACTGAGGAGGAGAACACCCTGTACACCTTCCTACAAGAAATATGTTCAAATGAAATAAAAAGTTCAAATACCACTGGTATTCACTAAGGAGTGTAATAGGAATTCTGTTCAATTTTTTTCTTTCAAACATGCACCAAGGTTAATTTGCTGTCCTTTTTTCTTATTATTTTTGCCTTTATGAATTTTATTTAATGTGACTATTTCAGGGTAAGCAATCATTAAAGTCTGCAGAGACCTAATTTTCGCTGTTGGATATTTTAATAACATTTTTTGTAAATGGTAAAGTGTTTTCTTGGATATATGTGAAAGTCACTATACATTTGATTCATATGCAACATGTATGTACATGTTTTTGTTGCTTCAGGATATATATGTGTGCATATAGGTATAAGTTCATATTTGTTTGCATCCCTGAAAGGATTCTCTTTGTTGAATGACAGATATAGTTTTGATCAATTAGATACTGTATTGTAATAAATATTTAATCATTTTCATGTATAATGAGCTTAATGATATATTTGAGAAGTATTGTAATAAGCTTTGTAGGAGTTTAATATTTAATGAATACTGTTATTTTCATAACTTTGAAATGCACTAAGCTAACAGTTTATATAAGATCAACTCAAGTTTCTGTTAATTTGCTTTTTGGCTGGCTAGACATTTTACACTTGCTATTAAATTTTCTTGCATGTCATTGAAAATTCACGAAAATGTTTCAAATACACCTCAAATTAATCAACATATTATATAACTTTGGTGTTGCCACCTTCAAACTAAGTTAGTTAGTCAAGTAAATAATATGTATTTCGTATAGTCTAATGGTAGGAATATTCATGTGGTAAATATTTTATCTAATATTTTATATTGAAGCTCAGAAATATAATTTAATTTCAGTTTAACCTGATGTAATAAATATTATCACAAGAAATGGACTTCATGCTGCTAAACTACTGGAAATTTGGAGACCGCTAGTGTGGACATGTTCCAGCTTCATATTTACTTGTAAGTATAACAATTTAGAAGGCTGCATTTGTTCTTATTGTCATAATACAGAAGACCCTTTGGGGAAAATGATCATACAGAAATCTATATATTGCAGAAGAATGCTTCAAGACACACAACAAAAGCGTGAGATGATGGAACCTTCGAGTTGTGCAAACACTGTCTATCTCAGAGTTTAGAAGTGTACAAATCTGGAAAATTACAAGTGTGCTCATTGAGCCTGTTCTCTAGTTTAGTGGTGATCAGACGTCCATCAATCTTCAGTTAAAAGAATGAAAATGTCATATTTGGAGAAGTTTCAGTTACTATGACTCATTCAATGAGCAAGGGTGACAACATTAAAATTATAAAATTCCATATTTTCTTCTAATGTTTATTTTATTCTACTAGATTTGTGAACATTCATTTGTTACAATTGGGGTTTATCTTGAAAAAATTCATAACTTATTTCAGCGAAACCCCAATTGTGTATATGATATCATTCAATTTCTCATGTCTACCTATTGTCCAAATGCTAACTCTAAGTGACCCCTTTCCCATTAATTAGTGTCATTGCCATAAATTTCTACAATTATTTCTTAATGGACCATGTATCAAGACTTCACTGTTTTCAGAATTTAATGTCTATAAATTACAATTGGTTTACCAATCTTCTATCACCTAAAAATAACAATAAACATGTAATTTTAGAATGACTTCTGTGAAGTAAAATGCGTTCAGTTAATGAACAGGTGAGTGAATTGCATAACTATTAAATGTCCACCTCCCTCACCTGGCGAGGTTCACATTTGCTCACAGCAATGCTCCAGAAGCGGCCCCACATGCAGCCGCTGATTTGCTTTCTGCCACTGTGGCTTAGTTTCATATGGATGGAATCATACCATATGTACACTTCTGTCTAGTTCCTTTTATTTGGCATGTTTTGGTGGATCTAAGTAGCTTGTTTCTTTTTATTGTTAAGTAGTATTTCATGGTGTAGGAATAGTGCTTTTATCTACTCAAAGGGACAAATTCGTAGGTGTCTCAAGACAGGTCATGAGTGTAAAGTTCTGTGTTCTTTCTAGGAAGTCAGGTACAGTTACTGTTTGATGTTGCTTGGTATCCTAAGCTGAAAGTTTCTCTCTCGTCCCCTTGTGTGCTCATCTTTTTTTTCTGGGTTTTCTTAATAATGCCTACAATTGGAGCTGAGGCTTGGGACTACTTAAACTCTGAGTCCTGTTCCTAGACTGCTCCACTGGTTCTGGGGGTGGGGAAGGCGTTTCACAGTCCTCTAACTGGGTCTTCACTGAACACAGGTAAGTCACTTTATTGGCCATGTAAAAGGACAGAGTTGGGTATTTTCATCCTTCAGGGTTTCTGAGCTCATATACTTAGGCTTGCATATCCACTGAGCCATATCTCCAGTCTCTCCTTTTTAATTTTTTTCTAATTTATTTACTTTTAAACACACACACAGAGAGAGAGAGAGAGAGAATGAGAGATAGAAGGAATTAGTGCAGCAGGGGCCTCTTGTCACTTGCTTCACTTGACACACAAGCTTCTTTTAGAATCTGGTTTTACATGGGTACTAGGGAATAGAAACCAGGCCATCAGGCTTTGCAAGCCTTTAATGATGAGCCATCTCTCCAGCCCTCTTCTAATTTATTAATCCCCTTCTTCTTACTTGGCTCTTATTCTATTTTTCAAAAATTTGAAGGTAGAATTTTAAATCATTGATTTGAATTTAATATAATTAAATTTAAATTATCATAAGCACTTCAGGTTACATATTTACCTTGCAGATCCCCTAGTCTTTAAAGTTAGCATATAAAGGGATGGGTTTCATCATAGCATCATCATACAATCATCATACATACATCATATATATCAATACACAGTGTTCTATTTAACCCCCTTCAAGAAATTCTTTAGTTGCATTCCACAAATTCTGTTTGATTCTATTTCACCATTATTTTTCCTAAGATACTTTTAAAGTTACCTACTACTTTCTATGAAATCCCTCTTTGCATGTGTGTGTGCAGCTGAAAGAAAGAAGGAAGAGTGGGCTGGGTTATAGTTTCTCTAAAGCTTGCTCCCAGCAACACATCTCCTCCAGCAAGGAGCCGCAACTTCCCCAAATTGCCACAGCCAGGGAACTGATACTCTAAACACCTGAAGCTATCATGATCATTCTATATTCAAACCTCCACATATAAAGTAATTTAAGAAAATTTAGAAAGAAGGAAAATAGCTTTTATGTATTGACACTCTTTTCCAGGATTCCACTTTAATTACTACTATATCATTTTATATAGTCCCAAAGCTAAGTAAAGCACTGTGGATTCTTTCCCTCACTTGTCTCTCTGGACTTTAAATGCAGTTACTCCCAGATGACTAAAAGAGTCTCCTACTAATATTTTATTTGAATATATTTCGATTTTAAGTTGTTATTTTTCAGAAATATGAGTATTTTATTTTAATTATTAGAAGGATAAAAAGACATAAAAACACTAAAAGAAGAAATTGAGGATATGAGAAGATATAAACACCTCCTATCTCATAGGTTTGAAGAATTAATATTGTGAAAATGCCCATCCTACCAAAAGCATTATACATATTCAATGCAATTCCAATAAAAATTTCAGCAACAATCTTCACAGAGATACAAAAAAAAATAGTCAAATCCCCAATTCCCCAATTTCCTGATTGGGGCAGGGAAGAGGGAAATTGGGGAATTAGGGATATCAACTCATTACTTGCTCTTTCAATGTATCTAATTATGGATGACAAATAAAAAATTTTAAAAAAAGAAAAAATAGTCAAAATTCATATGGAAGAATAGAAGGTCTCAGATAGACAAAAATATCCACAGCAAAGGAAATATATCTGTTTTATTTTACAGATGGAAGAGAAAACAGAGGAGAAGCTAGATCCATAAATAAGACAAGAAGATAGTGGACTGCCCACCATGAGACTTGCCACCTCTACCACATCTGCCAGGGCCCAGGAGAAGTTGCAGAGGAAGTGATGTCATAAATACTTCTTTTACTGCTAGCCTGACAGCCAGCTCTAGGGCGATGGTGACAGACACAAAGAATAATCAAAACCCATGAAAACAGAAATCCAGTGGCTACAAAGAACTGAACACTAATTCAGACTACCAACAGACCTGTCAAGGCTCAGGAAACATTAAGGAAGAGAGGGCAGAAAGATTGTAGGAGCTACAGAGTGGGTAGGAATACCCTGAGGCATGGTGCTCCCTGCTACCCTATAGGGACTGACTGAGTCCTTCATGACCCCACAGTGACTACTACCATATTCCCACTGAGGAGGGCCCCCAGGGAAATTGAAGTCAGGGCAAGGGGATAATGGAGTATAACCTGTTATAATATAACACACACAGACACACACACACATATCTGGCAAACAAAGTGAAAAAAAAACAAGGAAGAAATAAATCATATCACCTGTTGTAGTTACCTTCTCCTTGCTAGCACAAAACACCCAACCAAAAGCAGATGATAGAATTAAAGTTTTCTATTTTGGTTTATAGTGTTGAGGGAAAGCCCCATGATGGCAGGGAATAAATGATGTGAGCAGAGGCTGGATACCACCTCTGCCTTTGCAGGTGGAAAACAGCATCAGGAGACTGAGCTGAGCTCAGGCAGGGGGGCCTGGCTATAATACCATAAGCTCACCTCCAACAACACACATTCTTTAGGAAGGCTCCACCTCCCAAATTACCATCAGCTGGGAACCAAGCCTTCAGAATACACGAGTTTATGGGGGACATCTGATTCAACTCACAGCATCATTCCCAAAAGAATTACTTTATATACTCAAACTGTTTGTCCAAAAATAGTTATGTGTTATTTATGCCAGATGATTTTCTTTCATTAATAATCATAAGTTAAAAATTAAAGATGATCAAATCTCTGATGAAAATAGCAGAACTAGAATGAAGCAACAGTATAAATGCCCTTGTAAAACATGACTATGAGAAATTTAATTCTACTTGGTGCATTGAGAGAAACACAAAGGGACACTATGTTCTTAAACCAGAACAGAATGATCTAAGAGTCATCAAAAACGTGTTAGAAAGTAGAATATTGGTAAAATAAAAACTCAATAAATATTATTAAAACTTACAGCTTTACGGTTTTAGGGTTTATCTCAGCATGCCAACTAATGTCAGACACCCTGCAAACGTGAACTGTTCACAGCAGGGCAGAGATGAAGTGGTCAGCTTGGTAGATTTATTGTCATCTTTATTAGTGTAAAATAGCATAAGACTCCATGGATAGTCCAAAACATTACATTGTGCTGTTAATAACTAGATCTCATCAAATCCAAGCTTGTGTTGCATTTTTTAATCTATGCATGCCTTGAGCTACTCTTAAATGCATTGACCTGCTCAGAAAGGAGAATCATCTCAGATTTTTTTGATAATAAATTAGTAGAACTTACCCACAAGAAGGTAACTCAGGAGATGCAGTTTAACATGACCTTGGCCAGCTTGCTAAATCTGTCGTTACAAATAATTTTTACTTAGCTGTCTGTGTTTTTTGGCATTTTTAATAAACTGACTAGCAGAATTAGAACTTTTGTTCATACAGGAACAATTATGAAGCTAGTCAGTTCATTAATAAACAATTTCTTAAAGGCTTCTGCTAGAAGCAAGAGATCAATGTTATGGCCACTAGCTTATTGAGCAAGGAAAGTTTGCTTTGCATAAAATTAAATTACATAAACCAAACACTGATGAATGGTTAACACCAGTCTGATACTTACACTAAATCAAATCCGTCATGCTACTCTACAATACATGATAATAAACTGCACTGGACTCTGATTCTTAAGGTCATTAGAATAAAAATAACCTTCATGTTAAACATCCCACAGCTATTCTCCATGAATCAAAGTAATGAGCTGAAGTCATCTAACTGTCCCGCATCATCAGCATCGGCGTTCTGCATTGTCTGTATCCAAGATATATTGCAGTCAACATGTGTTTTCCTCAAATCATTGCTCAAGGCTTTCTCGTGTCCTAGTCTAATCTTTGCTGTTGCTGGTTATAATATTCAAATGAGTTATTCTTCACAGGTCTTCTTAGTAGTGAAGGATATTTAGATGAGAAATGATCTTTAAAACTGGTTGCTTATCTCAAATTTTCTTATTGCAAATTTGAAAAAAATATGGCTGAGTATGAAAGCTATTTTCACCTGTCACCAGGATACTAAGACTGATGTTTCCCAATGTACCTTTTAACTATAAAGCAACTTCTAAAAGAATCTGTTGATAGTTGTGGGTTCCTTTGTTTCCATTTATTTAACTGAAGGTTTTTAAAATTTTCAATAATGTTTCAAGTTTGGTTTTATATTTCAACTATGAAATAACTAGCATTACATACTTAAGTGCAAGAAGGTGTAAGTCCTTAAATATATCCATAAAACATAAAAAGACATATTTAGAATGCCAGTAAATAACAGAAACACACATTTTTTAGTTTAATTTCATGGAAAAGGGAACTGGATAGTTATAGCTTTGAGAGCAGAAGGGAGTTTCCAGAAGTCATCAAGATAGCCTATCCATTTACCTATGAGGACTTATACTCCAGTCACTTATGAGGACTTACACTCCAGTCACCTATGAAGATTTACACTCCAGTCATCTGTGATGCTAAGTAGGCTGTAACTTGCTTCCAGTCAGTTGACTCTGCTGCTCTGCCTATGCCCTGAGGTGAGACCTGTACTAGTGATGTGTTCTGTTTATAGTTTCAGCTGCTGGTCAACGCAGACAAAATGAATGAATCTTTTGGTCATAACTCTTGATTGCTCTGGCTGTGATGCCTCTGCTTATATCCCATGAACATCATTGCCATCACTGAGGGACAGATCTTAAAAATCCAAAGACAATTGTTTCACAAGTGTGTGTACCCTTCCATTGTTTGCTGACTGTGTCCTGGGTACTGTTGCTTAAATCAGGTCCATGAGTTATATACCATTAAGCAGAATTATCTCTGTGTCATGGTGTTGCTGATTTTGCCTATTAGGTTCTGAATTTCATGCCACTGGACAACTCTTAACTTTTTGTGTGAGTCTGCTTTTTTATTGAAGCAAGGTCAGAATTCTTCCATGGGGAACTGGAGTGTAGCTCAGTGGTGGATTAGCTCATGAACACACACACACACACACACAGAGAGAGAGAGAGAGAGAGAGAGAGAGAGAGAGAGAGAGAGAGAGAGAGTCAGTCCCAGGACAACTGGACATGAGCAGTTGCTCTCTGTGCTCATATAAGGGGAATCATTATGGTGCCATTTGTGACCACAACGTTTATGAATGATTTCTTGACAAGTTTTCCCAACCATCACGCATCCTTGTTAAGGTATATCAAAACTGATGGAAATACGCTAGAACAATCAGATGCATAATGGATAGAAATTGGTCACAAACTTCTTGGAGTAGATTTGAAACTTAAATTCCTGTGGGGTCACATCAAGTCTAAATGTGATTTTTGTTATCATCTCTTCTAGTAACAAGTTCTCTTTGCAGAAGGATTATTCATATTCCTGATGTTCAAGAATGTTAAAAATAAAAGTTCCATATGTTTGTTGGGAGGGATGATAAGAACAAGTAAAGTGCTTTGGATATCCGAGGATTTTAAAGAACAGATTTTAATGTATATTGTAACTTTTTTTACTTTATAAATCTCCACACAATACAGAGTATAAAAATAGAAATATGTTAGGTGAATGGAACTTATTTTAAGGAGCATTTCATGCAACAAAATGGTAACATTTTCCTCAAACAAAGAGCACCTCAAAAATAGTATTTTTGAAATACCATTTCATGGATCCTTTTAGAGGATAGCTATTTATTTTATTACTTTACTTTGTAAGACTTCAAGGGCAGTCTATGGAGTGCAGGACATTAAAGTATGGGAGAACTATCTTTTGGTTTTCTTTCTTTAAAATGTGTGTACTCATCTGTATAAACATTTTCATATGTGCATGTGGGTATACTTGGGTATGGAGGCCAGAGAACAACCTCAGCATCATCCACAGGAATGGGATCAGCTTCCTTTGAGACAGGTTCTCTTTGGCTTATAGGACTGTTTGGCCTGTGAGCCCTGGGGATAAGCATAAAGGAAAGTTAGCGTGCATCAGCAACCCTGAACAGGGACCTCAGGCTTCTCAGGGTTTGCTTAGTTCAGCCTGAATTTCTCACAGCTGTGTCCCCATTCTTTTATAACTTTGAGATAAAGTTTTATCAATGTATTCCAATGGAGAGACAGATGCTGGAAAATTGAAATGTACTAATTAACTTGTCATTTTTTAAGGCAAGTTCTAATGGTTAATGAGAATTATCTATGAACATTCATATAAAACTTTGAATCATACATAATTATATAAAAATAAAATATAGTATATATTTGAAAATATACAATTATACTATAATTGAAAACATAGCCCATAATACATGTAAATGTATCTGTCCATGGATTACTTTGGGGGTCATTGTACACTAACACTCTGGTTTATCCATGGAGTTGGGTGGACAGTGTCCTTGGGACAGTGGTAAGCTGATGGGCATAGCCACCTGGGAGAATATGGAAGTGGACAGCTCTCATTTACTGTACAGATAAAGGTTGTTTATATAGAGAAAAAGGCAGAGGTAGGAGCATAGGCAGCAAGGGGATTGGTAGGGGCAGGGTAGTCTGTGGACATCTCATGAGTGGATTGGCAGGGGAAAGTAGCCTGTGGATGCCTAGTTTGCATAGATGATTTGGGAGGGGGCTTTCTACGTGACTCTAGACATGTATAGAATGGTGATGGCTGCAGAGGAACTGTAACCTTATTGTCTGGGTTTGTTATTACAGCTGGAGTGAGTTTAGGCCTTGAATTGCCTGCTTATATCAGGGCTCGCTGTGGCCTGCCTGGAGGCTGGAGGGATATTCTTGAGATAATTGGGGTCACAGGCTTGTCTCAACTTCCTTTAACAGGAGACAGTCCTGGGATGCCTTCCGGTCTCAGCAAAACTCTATATCCTCTGTGCCTCTTAGCAGGATCCCACAAATGTCAAATTCATATTTAATAGTATTACTTGTATCTCAATTCCCCTCTACAACTCATATATACAACTGTGAGCAAAATCATCAAGAAGTAATAAAAAAGCTGATTTCTCATTTCATTTGTTTAAATAGACATAAGAAATATTTTTATAGTCTGCATTTTATGTCTTTTTAATTGAGCGATCAAAATTGCAGATATTTACCAGGATAATTAGTCTTGTATATTATGTAAACATTGTATGATAATTAAATCCAGCTAAGTAATATACACACTGTCTCTCAGAGTCATCATTTTTGTGGTTATAACTCTTGACAAAGATTGAGCATATATTTTAAATGTTCTACAAAATGGTTACTATAGCTTTTGTAAATGTATTCTTCCTGCATTCATGAAATAACTGCATCTTTTGGCTAACATCTCTCCATCTGGTCCTCCTCAACTGTCCCAGTCCCTGCTAACCAGGAGTAAATCAGATCATGTTGCATGATTCTTCCTGTGTATTATTTCACTTAAGATGATATCTCCAAGTTCTACCACATTGTTGCAAATGGCCTGAGCTTTTCCCCTCTCCTTGTTAAGTAGTATTCTGCTTTGGAAATGTTTCTTTATCCATTCCTCTAGCCTCAGGCACTAAGGTTGCTTCCATTAACTTGGTTATTGTGAAGTCTGTTCACATGTATTTTCAACATATGGAATTCAATTTCCTTTAAATATATTCCCTGAAGTGGGATTCCTATTATATTCCTTTTATTTAGTTTTTTCCTTTTTGAATTATCTACACAACAAATTCCATAATGGTTGTACCAATTTGGCTGTTCACCATCAGTGTGCAAGGGTTCTCTTTTCTCCACATCCTCCCAAGAACTTGCTACTTTTTGTGGTTTTGACAATAACCATTCAAATATGTGTGAAGCAGCACATTGTGGTCTTCATGCATGCTGTCTGATGAATTAGTGACAGTGAACTTTTTCCATTACTATTGACCATTTGTATGTCATCATCTGAAAAATGTCTATTGAGATCCTTTGCCTGCTCTAGAATGAGATGATTTATTTTATTACTATTGAGTTGAACTCCTTATACTTTTTGTATATTCACCCTTTATCAATCAGTCCCTTTCAGGTCATTTCTCTTGTTTTGTAGGTGGCTCTTCACTGAGTGGATTGCTTCCATTCTGTGTAGAAGCTCTTAGTTTTATATACTACAAATGAACTGTTTTTCTTTTTCTTGTTATGTCTGTGCTTTTAGGTTCCAATAAAAATCATCAAATGGACCAGTATCTTGGGACTATTCCTCCATATGTTCTAGCAGTTTCAATGATTTGTGTTATGCATTTAAGCCTTTGATCTATTTTGGGTTGATCCTTTGTATATGGTACAAGGGTCTTATTCGGTACTTCTGCATAGAGATATTGCTTTACCAACACAATTTATTGAAGAGTCTGTGCTGTCTCTATTGGGTACTCATGGCATCTGTGTGAAAAAAAACCAGATGATATGTAGATGAATAGATTTATGACTATGCTCTATATTCTATTCACATGGTCTACTGTGTGTGTGTTTATGTCATCACTGTGCTGTTTTTGGTTACCACAGCTTTGTAGCATGTTTTCAATGTAGTATGATGTCTCAAGGTTTGTTCCTTTAGTGTTTGGACTCAAGGCCATCTCCAGCTCATGCCCCCTCCTAAGCAGATGGGTTCTATCTCATGTTCTTCTGCTTAGGGAAAGGCTAACACAGCACCTATAAAACCGCCCTTCTTTCCCCTTCATGCATTTTTCTCTTATTATTTTGCTACATACAGGATCTATGATCTGTCACCTGCTTTTCTTGGCTCTTACAAATGTATCCTTATGAATGACTTCTTGTTCAAGCTCATATTCTATTATGGGATGGTGGTCGGAATCCTGTTTTGCCATCTTGCACTGCCTTCAACTACATATAGTCTTCATATTTTTATTTTTTGTCACATTACAGAATGAAGATATAAAATATAAGTGAAAATATAACTGTCTTTTTATTTGAGTGGCCAACTAGAAGAAATATAACACTTATGTGCTTACTTGTACAATGAATGATAAATTTGAAAAAGGCAGCTGGGAATAAAAAATAGCCAATTATTAATAATATACTAATGGTAAACAAAATAATATGAGGACAACATATACTTTCATCTGATTATCTAAACTCAGGTATTTGTACTCATTGTTCATATTCTTCCTTTCTTAATTGCAAAATTGGAGTTTAATCTGAGTCAAAATATCAAAATAGATAAACAGTCCTAATGAAGCACACCACTCAAGGCTGTAGCCCCTTTCAAGGACTATTGAGCATCGTCTCTATTTGAGAAACCTACTGCTTACAGTAGCAATAGAATAAGCTCTTGATCAGGTTCAAGAGCAGGCTAAACTAGTAAGAGTGAGAAGGAAGATTGGCTTCGTGTCAGATGCAAGACAGAAACAGAAGTATCAGAAAAACACACATATGCCAGAAAGAATGATTCATCGTGTCTGGAGTGGGCAGATATTTTAGAAGCAAAGAAACTGTGAGTAAAACAAAGTCAGCCAAAGAACTGATTGCAGTACCAAAATCAAAACAAGCTTAGCAAGGAAGGCCAGTGACCCATTTCATATCCCTGTCACTCACAACTGCCTTGGTCAGTTAGTTAGCCTTGGGTGGCTACTGAAATTAAATAATATTTGTGAATCCAAACCTGCAAAGGCTGTACTGACTAACTGTATGTGGCCAGTATTCTCTTAAAAAATCTCCATCACTGACAAAAGTTCTGTTAAATATCATTGGCCTAGAAATAGACATGCATTTCATTATCAGACCTAATGTAGTGTTTTCAACTACAAAGAAAATATATCACACTAGAGTACTTCTTTCACACAATAATAAAATCAGTAAAACAATTCTATTTTGGTGCTGTGCCATGGTTCTATGCCGGGGAGGGCGTAACCACTAAGGGCTGGGAACTTGAAGGGGAGGTATGCCATCTTCCCGGAAATAATATTTTGACACAATAATCCTTAGCAGACATGCAGAGGTAATCATCAGAATATAAGGGGAAAGACACTGGAAATAAGACAATGACACAAAGAATGTCCTGCTGGGTTCTCAGTGATAGATTGGACTGTGTTGGAGTGATCCTCTGTTTTATTCATAAAGATGAAGTTAAGTAGATCATGTACACACATGTAAAAGGTAAAAATAAGAGAATTCTGGATAAAATATTAGGAATATCTTAAAGAAAGTACTAGTCATAGAGCAAATCTAAGTTCAGACCTTCTTTTTGAAAGATGATAAAGCCACAAAATAGAAAAATATTCATAATGTTCACACTTTTAAGAAAAGATTACTCTCTATAATATATGAAATATTGCAATAATTCAAATCCAATAAAAAGATCTGGAAATTTAACAGTTCTTAAAGGAGACTATATGAACAACAATTAACCATAAGAAAGTGCTCAGTGTAATTAGTCATCAGGGAAATACAAGTGAACACCACAGGGAGAGACCTGTGCAGACCCACAAGGATGATTATGTAAATGACAGCCTCGGGTCCTCGGTGATGTGAGACAGTGATAATTCTCATGTTACTAGTGGAAGTGGAAAAAGTAAATTTGGAAAGTAATTGGGTGGCAACTCATTAAGTCAAGCACACACATATACCTTCATCTAGAGATTTCATTCAATAAATTCCACTCAAGTGAAAGTGAAATAAAAGCAGGTCCTCCTTAAATTTATAAACAAATATTTATAGCAATATTATTACTACTAGGTAGAAAGTCCAATCAAATGAATTCTCTGCTTTACAGGAGAAGGGATTTTCCCCAATTGGCATCTTTTTGGAAACAGATGCCAAAACCAGGATGGAACATAAGTTGTCCTCAGTCATTATCTGGCCTGGGGCAGAGTAACAGCGCTGTATCTGGAGGTCACCAGCCAGTGGCACTGCTCACACCACTTCTCTTGTCTGATATATTCAAAGAGTGGCTAAACTATCAATAACTATTTTATTTTCAGCATCATGGATGTACACTAGAAACCCAGAGAGACTTGAAAATGAATTTAGGTTGGGAAGTTAGTCAATGGCTGCCTCTCACTGACCACTGGAATCTCAGCAAAAGAAAGCAGGAATAGAGCAGCCAACCTCTGAGGTGGGTGACTCCAAGAAGGCACTGGGGTTTCAGTAAAGAAAATTTTAAAACCTTTAGAAAGCAGAGTGGAGTGAGAGAGGTTGTGCTCTATCAGGAGGAGGGCAAGGCTCTGAACATGGTACATAAGCAACTGTAGAGAGTGAGCAGCCAAGCAAAAGATAAAATTTAGATAGCAGAATAGAGAGGAGAGAGAGAGAGAGAGAGAGAGAGAGAGAGAGAGAGAGAGAGAGAGAGAGAGAGGAAAAAGGAGGAAATGAAGACCAAAGAAAGTAGTCACCTAGACTCAGACTCAGAAAGTGCAATTAACTAAGCGGACATGCAGTCCAACCAGACAAGGATCCTGGGATCCACACGATGTATATTTACTGGAAACATTCCCATTTTCTGGTATTCTAGAGGCACAGTGGTGGGAAACCATTTTGAGATCTGTGCTAAGTCTGGCTTTAGGACAAACCATGCTCTTTGGGAACCCTGGCCAGGTGTGGGGAGAGAAGTGGTTTGAAGAATTTGCCCCTTAAGGTCCCTGCAAGGGAGCCAAAGGACTGCAGTTTTCCTGGATTCATAAGATTTTGATTGTATGGGCAGGTGCAGGACAGCAGACAACACTTCCTTCACTTGCCTGTTTTATTCACCATACATGTTACCCACATTTCTGAGCAGTGTCTAAGGAAGCAAGTGTTGAGAGAGGTCAAAGACAGTGGAATGGGGGCAGGGAAGAGAGAATCAGAGGTACCAACACATGACTTGTCCATACAAAGTTTCTACTTAAAAATAAAAACAAAAGCATGGGCATTTGCGCTAGCTGTTTTTCCACTTTTTAATTTTTTAAAGAGATGAGGTCTTCCTATATGATCCAGGCTGGTCCAAAACTCACGGTCTCTTTATCCTCCTGCCTCAGTCTCTAATGTGGAGGGAGTGTTGTGGTTATAGGCATGGAGCTCCTCACCCAAATATTTACTTTTGAAATAAGTTTGTTTGAATGTGAAGTGTTTCCCATGACTTCTTGTGTTGGTGATTAAGCCTCCTACCTAGTTTCCAGCTGGTAGAGCCTTTGGGAGGTGAAGCCTTGCCAAAGGAAGTACAAGCTATGAGTGGACCTTGATGTTTACTAGTTCAGCCTATTGGATGCTCAGAGCTCACTCATACTTTCTATTATATCACAGTTGATGTGACAAGATGTGATGCGTAGCCACTGCTATAAAACCTGACTGGGAAACTTCCCCTCAAGACTGTAAGCCCAGATAAACTTTTACCTCCTAGAAGCTGCTTCTGGTTGAGTGTTTTGTCCCAGCAATGAGAGACACAGATGCCCTGTGGCTAGACTTCACCTTATTCTTTAGACCACAGGCGCTGGCCCTCCCATTCTGTGTGCAGCAGGACCTGAGCATATTGTGATTTAACCATGGCCCAGCCCAGCACTTTGTGCTGCTGTTCTTAATCCCCATAGCAATGACAGTGCCCTCCTGCCAGGAGGCACTGGAAAGCAAGTGCATGAAGGATCTCTGCTCTGGGAACCTCAGTCAGAACACCTTTGAACTGCTCAAAATATGGCATGTGCTTTGGGAGGAGGAGAGCAGTGCAGGAAGTTACCAGAAGATGCTGATACTCACTCACTGCTTGCAGAGAGTGGCTGCATAAATCTAAACTAGATTAGACTGAAAATCAACTATTTTGAATTTAATTTCGATTTTATAGAATGAGAGTTAATCATGGAACTGTAAGTTCAATAACAGGTTATTTTTTTATGTAAAATGCCAGAATTCCTTAAAAGTGACTGGTATCACATTTTTGTTTTATATAAAGCATGTATTAGGAGCCATTGATGTATGTTAGCCAAAATCAGTGGACTCCACAAACAGAGATACAACATAGTCAAGAAGCAAACTAGGAGGTGGGGGAGATAGGTGAGGGTAGGGAGTGCTGGCTGCTCCAGGATGGCCATGGTCAAGTTTGGCTCCTCCAAGCCTACATAGAAATCTGGCCCATCTGTAACCATGGTTCATGGTGGCGAGGGGGCCAGAGACCAGAGAATTTTGGGACTCACTGAAGCTACAGGTGGAGAGAGAAACCCCATTTCAAGGAAAAATACATGGATGAGCAACAAGGGAGGGACAATTGACAGTGCCTTGGGCCATTGCATATGTGCATAACACACACACTCACACTCACATATGCACACACTCACAATCACACACGCATGCACTCACACACACTCACACACCACACACACTGACATACTTGCACACACTGGCACACACTTGTGTGTGTGTGCGTGTGTGTGTGTGTGTGTGTGTGTGTGTGTGTGTGTGTGTGTGTATGGGAGGACACCTGCCATGGCACACATGTGGTGACCAGAGGACAACATCTGGGTGTCAGTCATCACCTTCCACATTGAGATGGGGGTCTATGTTGTGTTGGCTGTTGCAAATCCAGACTAGCTGGCCTGAACACTGTGATTCTCCTCGGCCTCCCATTGCTGCAGGTGCATTAGACTTCCAGATATGTGTACTGCTTGCGTCCAGTTTATGAGAATCACAGAGATCTGAACTGGTTGCCAGGCTTGCACGGCAAGCACTTTTAACCACTGGGCCAGCTCCCTGGCTACCGTTAACCTACACTGAGACATTTAACCAAGCTTACTGCACAAGGCCAACTTGGGGCACACAGGCATATCCTGCTCCCACAAGTCCCCCTTCACAAGAACCAGGAATTAGGAGACTGAATGCCAATGCCCACAAGCTGTGCCATTTTCTGAAGGAATTGGCGGGATTGGTGAGACTCATGCACACAACTACTGGGGACAAAGGAAACTCTGCCTAAAATGCATTTAGTTGACCTCAAAGTGTGTCTGTCAGGAGAGCTCTTACTCCTCCCCGGGCAGTAACATAGGCCTCTGTATTCTTTTTCTTTTCTTTTCTTTCTTTCTATTTATTTATTTTGGTTTTTCAAGGTAGGGTCTTGCTCTAGCCGTTAAAGGTGTGTGCCACAAACATTTTCTTACCAACTAAAAAATTTCCATAAATTGGGGGGTTAAGCACCATTTTATGAAGATCTTAAAGGGAAGAACTTTTAGTCCTTAGGTAAGTAGCTGTGCTTGTTATGTCTATACACAAAGAGTTGTCATTTGTGTAGCTTGGGACTTTGCTCCGCCTCTTTGAGGGTAGCCACTGCCCTGTTCACTGAAAGTGAGGATAGTTAGTATCTGGGGATAAAATAACATTTTCTTCACAAGACAATATCAAAATAGGTCAATTAATTTTTGTGCAATAAATACCACTAATAATATATGAATATTCAGATGTTTTCATAAACCATCAAGATTTCCCTAGGTTGTAACATGTTGTTTTCTAGGCAGTAGAAAAGGAAGCAGTGCATTGGAAGATCCCCCCCCCCCCCCCCGCCACCCCACGGAAGTCCTGTGGACAGGGCAGTATTGAAATGCTAACATTGGAGTGCTGGTAGAACCCTGGAGGAAAGTTTACTGGAGAATGCTGGGTCAGCACCACGGAGAGCTCCAGGCAGTAGAAACAGCCCCTGAGGAGTCACTAGAGTCAAGGAGGGAAGACAGGTACCAGAAATGCTCCAGAATAGGCAGAGTGATGATGCCTAAATATTTAGAAATAGGAAGCTTCAGAGACCTGTCAGAGAATATCCAGAGACATGCCCCCCTCAGTAACAACATACAAAGGGGGTGGAACCGGGTTGACTCCTAGGATATCCATAACCCCTACCCCATGGACTGATCCAGACTGCCCATGGAGGAGGATATACAATTTATTGGGGACAGGAAAGAGGAAAATCGGGGAATTGGGACACCAACACATTATTTGTTCATTCTGTGTATGTAAATATGGATAAAAAAAGATATAATTTATAAAAAAATAGTCACCAGAAATCATGTTTCAGCCATGAAAATCTTGTTTTCAATCCATCCAGTCCCAAGAAACAATACAATTGTGGAGAACCATAATGACCACTGTCCCCCCATACCATAATAACTATGGTCCTACACATCCCATAATAACCACTGTCCCCCCACATCCCATAATAGCCACTGTCTACACATTCCATAATAACCACTGTTCCCCCACATCCCATAATAACCACTGTCTACACATCCCATAATAACCAGTGTCCCCCACATCCCATAATAAACACTGTCTACACATCCCATAATAACCACTGTCTGCACATCCCATAATAACCACTGTCTACACATCCCATAATAACCACTGTCTACACCTCCCATAATAACCACTGTCCCTCCACATCCCATAATAACCACTGTCTGCACATCCCATAATAACCACTGTTCTCCACATACCAGGTTGCTAGACAGGCACCCTGTGGCTAAAAAGGAGGTCAAGTAACAAAAAGTCTCTGCTCTCACCAGACAACCACAACCAGGAAAGTTCCATGGCATAGAGCCAACCCCTCCCTGATATCCATGTGAGCATCATCCCTAGAGAATGCAAATCCAGTGCTTTTGTCTGTTTTGTTTCTACTTTTTAAAATTAAGATTTGTTTCTCTTTCATTTGCTCCATGTTATTTTTCTCTCTCTTTGATTAGAGGTCTATCAAGAACATTTAAATCAGACAGAGGTAGTTTAATGATGTACACATAATTTTTTATTCTGCCTTTTAAAGCAAATTTCATTTTCTGGTTTCTTTGCTTTTAGACTTGCCTTATTAAGTGTCCAGCTTTATGGGTCAACTTTTCTTCTCTTCACTTCTTTCTTTCCTTCTTTATTTTCTCCCTCCTCTTTACTCCTTCCTTTCTCTCTTTTTCGTTCCTTTATTACTGTCTGTCTTTCTTTCGTTTGTTCTTGACATAAGATCAAGCTGGCCTGAAGCTGTTGTTTTCCCAGCTTTTGAGATGTTGACATGAACTACCAGCTTTTTATATTTGATGTTTAATTCTGTCTTCTTACTCCTTATATTTTCTCCTTCCTTTATCTTTTTTATTCTATGTCTGTCTGAGATTAGATAAATGATCTCTATTTTCTTCTTTATTATCATTCCTCGCCTATATAATACTATAACATGGTGCCATAGTAACAAAATAGCATGGTACTAGAACAAAAAAACAGACATATAGACAATCAGAATAGAAAAGACAATTAGGGAAAGAATTCAAGCAACTATCGCCATCTGCTTCTTGACTAAGATACCAAAATGATACAGTAGGCTGAAAGACAGACCCTTTAACAAGGGTTCTGGGAAAACTGGATATCCTTGTGCAAAAGGCTGGAACAGGATCCATATCTCTCATCATGTACTTAAAAAATCAGTTTAATATGGGTCAAAGACCGTAATGTAAGACACAAAATTACTAGAGAAAAACATAGTGGAAAGACTTTAATATTTAGGCATACACAATAACTTTCTGAATAAGATTCTAACATGCTACAAAATGGAGAAAACCTTGGAAAATACTTATTCAGTGGAGGCTTGACACTTAGAATATATAAAGAACTCAAAAAATAAGAGACAGAAGATCAAGAAATCCAATCAATAAATGGATAATGAAAGTTAAAATATTTTCAAATGAAGACAAATAAACAGCCATCCTTGGCCACCAAGGAAACACAAAGTAAAACTACATTGTTATCACCAGGAAACTAAAAAAGAACTGTTGGCAAAGAATGGAGCAAAATGAACCCTTTGTACTGCTGGTGGGAATGTAAAATAGTCCAACCTCTGTGCAAGTTAGTATGAAGGCTCCCAACAATGGGACATCTCTGGGTCCGTGGGTTACTTAGGGGGTTGCAGCGCGCATCAACTCCCCATTCACCCATGGGAGCTGGGTGAGCAGTGGCTTGGAATAGCCGTGAGCCGAACGAGAGATGAGACTCTCGGGAGAACGCGGCAGTGGGCAGTTCTCATTTTATTGATAGATTGCAACTGTTTATATAGGAAGCAAGATCTGTGGGCATCTCATGAGTTTGATTGGTAGGGGCCAGTATCCTAGTTTACATAGATAAATTGAGGGGGCTATGTGACTCTATACATGGATAGAATGGTGATGTTAACAGAGGAAATGAAACCTTTAAGTTTGTTATTTGCAGTTGGAATAAGTTAGGCTTTGATCTGCTTATCTTATCTTGGGGACAGCTGTGGCCTGCCTAGGGGCTTTGGAGTTTTCAGGATTGCTAAGATTTACAGGGGCCCCCGGACTTTGCCTCAACTTCCTTATTGGAAGGAGACTGTCCCAGAAGCCTGCCAGACTCAGCAAAACCTTACATCCTCCATGCCTCATTAGCAGAGTACCACAGGACATCCATAAGATACAGCTCTATGTCTGAGTGCATTACCAAAAGAATTAGTAGTATTACTGTAGAGATACCTTCATACCCATGTTTATTGGGGCATTGCTCACAAAAGGTGCCTGTTGTAGTCAGTTTCTTGTTACTGTGAGGAAAAGAACCCAACAAAAAACAGCTTGTGGGGGAAGGGGTTTATTTTGGCTTACAGACTAAAGGGAAGCTCCATAATGGCAGGGAAAACAATGGCATGAGCAGAGGGTGGACATCACTTCTGCTACAGCACTGCAAACAGTGGCAGGAAGGTGTGCCAAACACTTGCAAGGAGAAGCTGGGGAGAGTACCTACAAGTGTTAGTTATCAAGAAGAAAATACTTGTCACTATACTCTAAACAGACATCAGAAGGACTAATCCACTGGTAGATTTCCCATTTTCCAGTGAATAACCTCTCATTGGTGATCATACAAGGGAACCTAATTTAACTCAGTAAATTATAAAAAAAGACACAAAAATTGGATGAGGTTTAAATAGGAAGAAGAAAGGTTTTAATGGGAACAGGAGGACATTGAGAGAGATAATAATCATAATTAAATTTAAATTTATTACACACATAAATTTGAGATGGACTACTTCCTCAAAAATTAATAAACAACTGAACATATTTTAAATGGAAGTAGATAGTGTATACAGTCCTAGAAGTATTTTTATTTATTAATTTTGCAGTGCCAGGGATTGAATCCAGGTTCTCAGACATCCTAAGCCAGTGCTCTACTACTGAGTTATATCCTCGCACATTTGTAGTATTTAATTTATAGTTAAAATACTCCCAAAAAGAAGACTCCAGGCCTATATGGTTTTCCTAATGAGTCAGATAAATTTTTACCATCATTTGAACAGTGCATAATTCCAAGGTGACATTAACATTATCAGAAACTAATAAATACTTCCCAACAAGTCTTTTGAAAGCATCATTCACATATTAAATGGACCTATACTTCAGTGTCTTTCATAAACATTTGCACACAATCGTTGACAAGACTTTAGCAAATAGAAAATAGCAACTAAAGAGGAATATACATTAAAAACAATTTTGAGCTTTATTCTAGGAATGCAAAGCTGATTCAATATTTATATGTCATTCACTGTAATCTCCATCTTTATCCTCTAAATAAGAACAGATGTATAGTATAGCTACAAAAATTATTTCAACTATTAATAAAAGCCTTTTTAACATCTTTATTGTCAATAGGTAGATACATTGTATGAGCAAACCATGTGGTGGGACTCCCATTTCCCTCCTCCCCGTACCCAACTCACGATAGCCCCTCTATGAATAGAGAAATTAACTTTTTGAAGCTGATAAAGATCACCTGCAAAACTCCTTCATCTCACATCATGTTTAAACGATACCAAACTAAATACTGATAAGATCAGGAAAAGGCCAAGAATGACTGTGCTTGCCATTGGCATTGAACCTGGATCTGCAAGTTCTAACTAGTGCATAAGGCAACAAATAAGGACCAAAATAAATAAATAAATAAATAAGAAAGAAAGAAAGAAAGAAAGAAAGAAAGAAAGAAAGAAAGAAAGAAGGGCCAAACTCATTCCAGGTTGTAGATGATATTTAAAATTTCATACTCCACAAAGAATCGTGTAGAATTTAAAAATTAATGAATAGGATCAAAGGATATCAAGTCAGCACACAAAAATTCTACCATGTTGCTAATGAACAAATGCATCTGAAGTTAAAATCACAGTGCTAAATAAAGGAGCCCTTACAAATTTTCGTATGTGTATGTATGTATATATGTACACATGTAATAAAACCAGTATAAGTTCAATATGCTAAAACCTCAAAGTAGACTAAATTAAATAGTGACAAATGCTGAGTTTATAGATTGGAAAACTTGGCATTTAAATGTTTATTCTCAAATTAACTATAAACTTGTTATATTTCCAACAAAAGAAAATCTGAAGGGACTGGTGTTAGTTAAAGAACTTATTCTACCCTTTAATGGAAGGAGTAATAAACCAGGATAGCAAAAGCAATATTGGAAAAGAAGAAAGTTAAAGGAATCACATGCTTTTATTTTAAAGACTTCCCAGAGCCTATAATATTCAAGACATGGTGGTAACACTGGTGAAGAAATAGATGGATACATTACCACGGGTCCAGACATAAACCCTTGCGAATATGGCCAATTGATTCTTGACAAAATTATGAAAGAAAATCACTGGAAAAATAATATTTTTCAACATATAGTTACTTCTAACGATAATTGATAGACTATTTGTCAAGGGTACATAGAGTCCTGAAAAAGATGGAAATTGACTTACCACCTGACCCAGAAAGTTCACTCCTTGGTATCTACCCTAAAGACTCCAATCTCTACTTCTGAAACGCTTTTGCTTAACCATGTTTATCGACACCCTATTCATAATAGCTAGGGATTGGGATCAACCCAGGTGAATGGTTTCTACTCAGCAGCAAGGAAAAATGAAATTCACAGAAAAATGGATGGTCTTGGGAAATATCATCTTAAGTGAGGTCACACACAAAAAGACAGATGTCACATGCTTTTCTCTCATTTGTGAATCCTCAAGTGGACTAGCAGAAAAGCAGTGTAAAGGGGGTATTAGGACTATGGGTGTGTAACTAGAATGAGACCAGGAAGAAGAGGAACCAGGGAGGAGGAAAGGAGGGTATGCCAGACAAACCAATAAAGGGAACAATGTTGGGTGGGACAGTGGGAAAGTGGTGGGTGTCAAGGAAAGGCTAAAGCAATCCAGCACAATAAGAACCTTCCTCCTGGAAACCAGTATACCACACAGAACACCCAATTAAGGGTGGTGGGCAAACCAGAACAAAATGCCCAGTAGAAGGTGTAGAAACCTTAATCCTTAAACCATGGGCTCTCGCTTGTGGATCCCTGGGCCAGATCTGGGTTAACCTCCACAGTGAGCAGTGGCTAGGGTGATTCATGAGATCCCCCAAAACAATGCTGACCTTTGCCAAGCACTTGGTTACCTGACAGAGCTAAAAGATAAGACCCTATGGCTGCCATCTCAGAACACCAGAGACAACGTGGGAACTGAGAGGAGAGCCAGCCCTTGCCTGGAAAACCCTCCTGCTGCTGGAAAGTTCTATGGTAGCTTCTGGATGACAATGGTCATCATCAGCATGAATGAGCAGGAGACCTGAAAAACGCAAAATACCAGCCTGACAAGAGCTATACATGTGTACAATAGTGGCACACAACCTTTATTGGCAGCCAACTGCCCTCTGAGTGGTCATGAGGCTGCTCAGTGGGAGGGAACTCATAACTGGTTCAGGGAACCACGTCAGAACAATCACAGAACCGAGAGAGATGACCCCTGTCCCCTGTACAAACCGAGTGGGTAGACTCATCAAAATGTGTCTCAAGCTCCTAGGCATATCCCCTTGAATCAAAGCTGCTCTTACCCTCTATCTGAGAATCTGCTTTATTTACAAATGGCAGACAATACTGGGAGATCCACGATCCATCAACACAAGAAAAGACAGCCAAATTCTCACAAGACGTGTCACCTCTACCACATTTTCCCGGGTACAGAAGAAACTGCAGAAGAAGCAATTACATGAGTACTGCTCCCAATGCTAGCCCGACAACCACACCAGGAAAATAGCAACAAGCACTGTGGTGAACTGAAACATCATCACAGAAATGCAGACGCTGTAGAGACGTCAATAACTGCTAACTCGCCCACCAAGGCCCAGGGGCTGTTGGGGAAGAGGGGAGGGTAGACTGTAAAAGCCACAAGGTGGGTAGAAGCACCCTGAGACACAGCACCCCTCAGAGACAGAGGCTCTAATTACCCCAGAGTGA
>PVHP010027880.1:0-23427 GCA_004024765.1 Zapus hudsonius
TGGAGCTCTGTGAACACAATCGCTAGGTAGGTCACCAAGGGATGAAACCGGTAGGTATGTATCTCTGACCTTTCCGAGATTGTGGTCAACTAGGGGTGAAGACCTATTGTTGCAATCTTCCAATTCCTCCAAAGTCATACATCTAGACTTTTAGATGAACACTCTGCCTCTTAAAACTTGGTGATGACAAACTCTGCTCTTTCAAAATGTTAAATTTCTCAGAGAAAAGGTGAGCTTCAGGCTGCAGACCCCCCTGCAGGCCACCTCCACAGTAAACCTTGGATGGCAAAAGCAACTGTGTCCCAGACGTAAAGAGACATGTTCACAGGAAAGTTGGATCCCTGACCTATTGCATAACTCTGAAAGATTAGTTTAACTGTTTAAAAGACTAGTTTAATTGCTTAAAATGTGCACATATTGATTGTATAGTATAATGGGCTTCATGGTGGTATTTTTATCCAAGTACACTTTGATCACATTGATCCTCACATTCCCCACTCCTGTCCCCTCCCCAGCATCCCTTTACCTCCTCTCAGATGGTCTTCCCTCTGCTTTCACATAGTTTTCTTTTATGTAATATTAGCTTAAACGGAGAGCTTGTTTTCTGTGAAGGGCTAGGGATTATCCTGTTATACAACCAGGAGAAATGTGCAGTGTGGTGGGCGAGCAAATACCTTTTTCCTTTGCTGATCTTACATTTGGCCTATGTTTGGTTTGTTTTGATTTAATTCAAATTTGACTTTCTCTTTCTTCAAGTCAGATTTAACTTGGGAGACTCAATCCCACCCAGTGGTGACAAAATAAAGGCCAGACCCAAGATGGCCACACCTTTACTAACTGTTCCCTAGCCTCAGCTCCTAGAATTCCAAGACTTCCTTGGGAGGAGTGGTAGCTGCAGTGTCTTCTGGCTTCAGCAGGACATGAAATCCAGAGGCTCCAGACATTTGTTTAGCAGGTGGTAGGGAAACCCCAAGAGGATTTCTCCCATAGCTAGTAGAGAAGGAAGATGATGACAGCCCCTCCTCCCTAGGCTTCTCATTGCTGTCACAAGTTAAAAACCATCCACTTGGCCCTGGGCTCTTCACTGTATGTCTGGGCTTCTCCTAGCTTCAGACATCTGACTCAGATAAGGACACTTGCACTTTGAAACACTTGGCCCTAACGTTCTCGGATGACTAAGCACTGAAGAAATAGTTCACCTAGTATCACCTAATACCATCTGGAGGGTTCTAGAGCTCTACAGTGCCTAATGTTTACTAGTAACTTTGTTTGAAAGCTCACAATACAATATGGTTTCTCAAACATTATAACCTTTCCACATTCCTTTCATATCAGTGAGATTCCTGTGAATTCTGAAGGGTTAATTTTACAACCTTGCCGATGGCTGTGTTATGAGACCTTTTAGGTCTATCCATTTCACAGACATGGTAGCATACCTACATAGCAACCTTTGGGGTAAGTAGTATAGTAACAATTCTGGAGCCAAATTTCCTGAGTTCAGATCCTACCATTTTCCATACAAGCTTGCACAAATGTTTTATAACCCTCACAGGGTTTTTGTGATTGTTAAATGGGTTGAAATAAATAAGTGTAAAACACTCAGGAAACAGCATGACACAAAGTTAGCATGACACTGTTGTTCTCAATATTTTTTTTTCTAGATGTGGAAACCTAACCCTGCCATTCTAAAGGTACAGCTCTTAATCTTTTTACTGTTGTTCATTGAGGAAACCAAGACAAAAAATGATCAGTGAAGTGTACTCACCTGTCATGCAAGGAGAACTTGAAATCTGGGTCTTTGACAGGGTTTTTCCATCTCACTATGGGGTCTTGGGTGTCAACATGTCTGAGAGGATAAGAAATTAAGGTAAAATGATTCACACAAGACATCGATTGATCATCCATTGAACAGAACTAAAGATGCCTTTATGAAACGCTGAGGTAGGTAAGGATGATGACTTTTTTTTTTTTTTGGTTTTTCGAGGTAGGGTCTCGCTCTAGCCCAGGCTGACCTGGAATTCACTCTGTAGTCTCAGGGTGGCCTCAAACTCATGGCGATCCTCCTACCTCTGCCTCCTGAGTGCTGAGATTAAAGGCGTGCGCCACCATACCCGGTAGGATGATGATTCTTGAAGAGGAATGTGAGAAAGCCTGGAGTCTAGAAAGAGTTTGTGAAAACACATAGAGATATTACCATGACCTTGTCTCTGGTATCATTTTACTGGTATAGTAAAGAAGCACTCATTCCCCATAGAAAGTGGAGGATAGCTAAACATATCGAGTTAAATTTGAAGTCAAAATAATTCCCTGCTCCTGCCCTAGAGAGTTTCAAACATAGAGTAATTTGTTTGATGTCCAGAAATTGATCACTTCATCATCAAACAATCCAGCTCAGGGAGCAATTGCTCCAGCACGAAGGTTAACAGGCAAGAAAATGAATCATCGTCTTATGGTTACAAATGTGTTTTCGCTGCTCTGACTGAGAATTGCTGTGATTTTTTTTAAAGTTCAGATGCCTAGATATTTTACTGCTGAAATGTCAAGTCACTGAGCTATTGGTCTAATAAGCGACCACGCCATGCTAGCACTTCATGACTTTTTCTGTTGTTATGTGGTTAGCATTATGGATTCTGAATACATTTGAGCTATTGCTGATCTTCTTAGCAGCTGCAGCATTATTGACTATGAAGAAAGCATTAGCTTTATAGGTTGTGAATGGATAGTAAGAATAATACCAGGGTACAAATATTACCAAACCTTTATATGTGTTCTTTCTTTCCTAATAAAACACTTTGTAAGGTCTTCCAAGGGGCCCACCTCGGCTAACCTAGGAAGTCACCCAGCTATTAAGTTAATATAGTAACATGCCAAGTCAGAGCTTCTCAGTTATTGCACGCAATAGGATGTGACGGGTTTTAGAAGTGGCTTGTTTAAAAGCCTTGAACTTCCTTGGAAGAAAGGGTCATAGAATATGACTGAATTGTTATTATAGTCATTATACATAGTAGTAAGATAAGATCATTTTCTCAAATATATGCAGAATGAAATATGCTAGGTTTTAATTCTAAAGTGAGGCAAAGCTTTTCTCTTCTCTTCCAGGTGGCCCCGCTTTAAATAAATCAGTAGTTTTCTGAAAGAAGAGGATCCATGAAAGGGGTCCTTGGCAAGGTTCACGCTGGGCAAGTCTCTCTTTAGATAGCCATTGTCTTACCGCTGTCTGCTATAGATTGCCCTTACAGATTCGAATCCCATTGATCCGCAGGTGCCAAGTAGATGACTAGATAATCTTTTGATTATTCAACAATATCTATAGAGGTCATATATGTAATATTTAAGAAACAAAATATCTAACTTGAGAAGAACCCAAGCAAAACTAGAAATAGATTTACTCAGCAATTAAGTAAGATACATATCTGTAATTACAGCAATATAGCCCAGGTGTGGTCATATTTAATCTTTCCTCACAAAGGAATAGTAAAGTCTTTCGGCCTAGGTGACAGAGTCTCTCTCTCTCTCTCTCCTTCTTGCATCATTCTCTTTTGGGATTGTTGATGACACTCCCTGGGGTGGTTCTCAAAGTCTGCCTGCATTCTCTCAGCTTTCCCCTCTACCTGTGAAAAACTATAGCCTGGGTAGCTCTTGGTCTTTTCAGTTCTGAGTTGTTGCTGCCTTTCCACATTCAGGCTTGGCTTCCTCCAAGACTGATGGTTTTGTTGTGCTTTCCTCTGCATCTAGTCTCAGCCTCACACATCTTCTTGTGGTTAAACCATCTCTTAGAACTCAGGCATCTCATAATCTTTTTCAGCTGGGATGCAGAGCATCTCCTGGCTTATGGACCAGGGGCCTCTGGACTTAGAACAAAGATATTACTCTGAACTCCTAGCTGTGTTTCAGTGGAAGCAGCCAAGCTCTAAGATGTATTATGTACAACATTCTAGGAAAGAGTTTATTCTGAGCAGGAGTTTATTGGCAAACAAGTAAACAAGTGGTGAAGTCTGAATGTTCAAAAGACTGAAAGCACTTCTCTCTGAGTCATCATAGGTCTCAAGGGATTACTGTTACTATCTACTGTTCTGGTTGTCTAGTGCAGAATTATAAAGCCACCCAACACTTGGTCACTTAAGACATTCATGGGCTGTGAGTCAGAAATTCAGGTATGTCTCAGCCTGTGTGTATGTGTGTGTGAGGGGGTGCTCCATGGTGATGAAGGAGTTCACTTGGTGGCTTACTCAGGTGGCTCTTGAGCCTGGAAGCGTCACTTCTATGCCACCAGGTAAGGATGATGGGAAGGCTGATTTCAGCTAGATATGCCTGCCCAAGGGTCTACAGAGTTATGACTTCTCCAGCATGGCTATCTCAGAGAAGTTGGACATTTGAGATAGAAGCTCAGAGGTCCCAAAAAAAAACAAAACACGTTCAGAAATAGTCACCTATCCCCTGTTGGTGTTCTGTTGCTCAGAGTGTACCCACCTTCAATGGAAAAGCAATAGCAGTACTCTCCACGAGAAGAGTGGGAGGATGGTGGCCATCTTTAGTGTACCCGGGGTACAGACTATTAAATGTTGCCATCCTTACCTAGTGGTCACGTGGTGAGTGACATCAGTGCTACTACCACTGTTTTGATCTGAGTTCCCTCCCTGGCCTTGCACTCTTCCCTGGCTATCATCTGTAGAATTGATCGGTACTAACCAATCTTGGAAAAGAATGGCCTCACATTGTTCACCATCTATTTCTAAACTAAATTCTAAGAGCAATGTCTATTTTTCCCTTGCTTATTTCTCTGTGTTGTGAGAAGAACTTTGACGTCACTAGGGTTTCTAGATCAAGTGTAGGATATCTACTTAAATTTGAATAGTGAACTTTATTTGTAGTAAGTATCAGATCTCTCATGGGATATGCTCACATTAAACGATTATATGTGTAGTCCGATAGCCGTAATATTTTTCTGACATGAAATTACATTTATGTTTTTGTGTGTATCTATGTGTCTACCACAATCCCATAATGGAGGCCAGAATAATTCTTTTAAATGTTTGACTTCATTGCCATGGCACGAGGTTCCTAAACACCTTGAGTGGGTAAGCGGCACAGGAAACCAGTTCTGTCTGAGGTCAATTAAATCTTCTAACTCTGACATTGGCAATATAGAATAAAGGCCATTAATATATATGTGGTATATATTACATATGTTGTAGTTACCTTCAGAGTACTGGGACAAAACACCCAACCCAAAGCTGCTTATGGGAGGAAAGTATTTATTCTGGCTTTTAGTCTCAAGGGGAAGCTTCACAATGGCAGGGAAAAGATAGGAGGCTGGGCATCACCTCTGCCACAGCAGTTGGGAACAGCAACAGGAAAGTGAGTTGAGTTCTGGCAAGAAGGAGATGGCCATAACTTCCCTAAGCCTGCCCCCAACAACACACCTCCACTTTCCAAGTAACCATCAGCTGGGGATCAAGCATTCAAAACATATGAGTTTATGAGGGATGCCTAATTCAAACAACCATACCATTTATTTATTTATTCATTGTTCCATGAGATAGGGTCTTGATCTGTATGCTAGGCTAACCTGGAACTCACTATGTAGCCCAAGCTACCCTTTAACTCCTCAAAGAAATCTTTATGCCTAGCATCTCAAGTTCTTTGATTATAGACATGAACTACCATGCCAGGCTATGAATAGATTTTACTAAATAAGTAAATTTGGTCTATTTGGCAAACACTTCCATTGTTACTTTTCTAAATTCAAGAAAATTTCACAGTCAAATATGGCTTTATTGCAAATTTGAGAGTCCAGTCAAAATATTTATTGAGTATGTTCCATGTGTTAAGTCAACAGCGATTAACACATGGTTTTTGCTTAGGAGTTCAGAGTCTAGAAAGAAAGCAAGATGCGAACAGATTGTCACAGGGCAATGTGATGATAGCTCTAAAAATAAGAGTTCAGTGGCTGTGAAGAATAGTGTTCAGGGAATTTAGCATCATAGCAGGTGACATTTGATCTGATCTTGAAGAACAGGTAAGAATTTCCCAGTCAAAGAAAGAGGACAAAGGCATTCTCTGCTGAACAAAGCAAAAACCATGACAGATCCTCATGTACAAGAAGAGAATCATGGAGGACCCTACCAGGTTTGTGGGCTACTCAATGCTGGCAAGAAGGGACAGGAACACCAAGATCTCAGCTTCACTCATACAAACTATACAGGAAAGAGGAGATTTCGCCACCTTCCATGCCAAGTTTGGAAGAGCAATAGAAATACAAGTGATCACAGGGTCCTTTAAATAATCAAAATAAAGTTATGCAGAAAGATGTCCAACTTTCAAAAGGATGAAAAAAAGCAAGTGAATGCTATAACTCTAGCTATGATCCTTTTCTCCTATGACAAGGCCAATTTTCTATAATGCTGACTTGAGGACTGTAGAAAATAGCTGGTTACTTTTCTGTTGTACAGATGATGAGTGGAAATATTTCCCTCTCAGACAGTTCTCCGGCAGCATGTGGAAAGGGGGGCTAGAAGCTTCTAATTCTTCTATAAATCCTGTCCTGTGAATACCAGATCTCAAAATGTCTATAAAGAAGCTTCCAGCACCTACTAAAGCCATGTATGCTCAGTTATATACATGCACAGTGTGGTGTATGTATCTGGAGTCTGTTTGCAGCAGCTGAAGGTCCTGGCATGTCTATTCTCTCTGTCTTTCTCTCCTCTCTCTCTTTCTCTCTCTCTCTTTCCTTGCAAATAAATAAATAAAAATAGTTTAAATATACAAATAAAAGGAAGAAACTATAGATGCATACAACAGAATGAGTAAGAGCTTCATTATATCAATAGAAAGAAGCCAGATTTAAAAGAATACATACTGAATGATTCAATTTATATGACATTCTGGAAAAGGAGAAACTATAGGGACAGAAGTTGGGTCAGTGGTTGCCAAGTAGCTGGGAGACTGATTGCTAAATATCACGGAAACATGCTGTCTTGGCTTTGGTCATTGTAAAAGCAATGAATAAATTTGTCAAAACTCATTTAAATCCATACCTAAAAAGATGTATCAATACTTCAATAGGCAACAATAATTTATATGTCTAAAACAAAAAAAATAAATATAATGAATTGAGTTGAGAGGAGTTGGATTTTCACTTGAATATTGGTATTGAATTACTTTCTTGTTGCTGGAACCAAACACTCAACCAAAAGCACCTGAGGAGAGGAAAGGATTTATTTTGGCTTACGGTCTCAAGGAGAAGCTTCATGATGGCAGGGGAAGGCATGGCATGAGCAGAGCCTGAACATCACTGCAACCATAGTAGGTGGAAAACAGCAGCAAGACAGCTAATCTCCAGCAATAATATCACTAAGCCTACCCTCAGCACACCTCCTCCAGCAAGGCTTCACCTTCCAAATTACCACCAGAAGAGAACAAAAGATTAAGAACTCATGAGAGTTTATGGGAGAGAGCTGATTCAAATCGCCATATTAATTTGGTCTTTTTCAGCAACAGAGGCTTTAGATCCTCGGTCATTTGTTTACCATAATTCATACTGAGTGGTAGACTTAAGGGTCAATCAACTATTTTCAAACTTTCTTTGAAGGTTAGGTGGGAGTTTAGTGTTGGCGATACAACCCAAGATTTCACATATACTAGGCAAATGCTTGAACCTGAGCTGCATCCCAGAGTTTCAGACAGTTTTGAGAGACTAATGGATATTCCATTTATCATGTAATGAACACATTTCTCTTTTTGTGGTTAAATGTCACTGAATCATGTTAGTGTGCTATGGTTTACATGAGTATTTCAGATTAAAACTTTACCAGATATAAATTAAGCAAAAATAAATAAAAGAAACATGTATTTCACCATATTAGTGGAAGATGCAGCCAAGGAAGACATGTTACTAAGCACCTGTCAATTTTATGAAGGAGTTCTGAATGCTATAGAGTGGAGACAAAGGTTTCTATAAGTAGTTTCTGTCTCTACGCACCCTTAGTTTCTTCATTAGAACATGGAAGAAAGAGTCTGAAGCCCCTAAACAAAGACGAGTTCACCAGACAGCCAACCTTTCTTCCAGAGACTAGGTTTCTTCTCTTTCTTGCTGGCCAGCCCTGATATTGAAATATCAAGTTCCTGAGATGTTCACTAAATAGGCAAAGCAGTGTGTCTCTTACAACTTGCTAACCTCATTCAATACAATACTTACAGGGGAATAAAATCAGCAGGTCTTAAGAAACACAACCAATGAGTAATCCTTGGGCTGACTTTCTGTATGACATCTAAGGCATCTCAGTGGACCTCTTGCACTAAGTTTACAACAAAGTACTCCACAAGTGAAGGCTAGCAGAGATAATTCATCTTAACAATCCATGTAGCATTGACATTATTTGGCATTATGCTATTTAGGCAAATCTTGAATTGAAACATCCTGTGAATTCTCATGTGAACTGCTGAGAATCATTTTTAGTTCCTATCAGGACCTTTCACTGATAGTAGTGCTTTAATGGAGTTTCCAGGAGCCTATGTAGTTGCCAGGTGTATGTTGGACTCATCCTCAGATACTGGAAAGTGACATTAATATACTATAATCTAATAGTTCATAATAAGAGCTAGAACAGTCCCTGTTCTAAGCATTTTATCTGTCATGACTTATTTGGACTTTACATGAATCCATAGAAGTAGGTACAATTACTTAAGAATAAGAAACAAAGTCACACCCTCTTCCTGAATCCATAGTCCTGTCTCTACCATCTGGTACAGCCGTTACAGTTACCACACATTAAACAATCTCTGTCAAGGAACAATTTATAGCAAGGATTGATTGTGTTACCAAGCAAGGAAGATCTGCCTTACTTATTTGTGGGCAGAGCTAACCATGTCGCAACAGAAAAGACTAGATTTAAAGTCAAAAAATCAGAAAGTTGGCACTGTATGTCTTTTTCTCCTACAAATCTAGGCTCCTTGTGCAAGATCTCCTCTTTGTTCAGGGCCCCAGCAAATGGGTTGTATGCCCATGCTTTACACTCAGCAAAACTGCTGTCTAGGCTCAAACAGATAGCATGGGATTTCAGACTGCAGGGAGCAGGGCCTGGAGTTTTGCTGGAATAGATGCATATGAATCAGGTGTTTCTCTATTACTCAGTTCCAGGGGGCACAGGCATGCTCTGCACAGATGGGCCTAGAAGATGAGCTCCAGTAATCTACTCTCAAGCACTGAATTTGAAAACTCTCCAATTCACAATGCACACGTTTCCAAGTCTTCTATAGACGGCATGATCAACAGGGAAGGAAAGTTTTCGTGATTCTATTTAGGGCTTTCAGAATTTAGAAACCATGACTGATGATGCTGCTACTCAAGGAAAAGAGAGCTTAGAATAAAACAAAACAAAAAGGTATGTACTTTGGATTCCTTGAGCCTGGTCTACCTTTGGCCCCTCTGTTACTATGAAGGACACAATTCTAAACTCTTACTCAGGATGTCTTCCTTCTTCGCTCACAGCAGGACCTGCAAATATCATAAGAAATTGGTCACTTGCCAATATAGTTTCTGGAAAATCTATCTCCACATCTAAGCTTCAAGCATTTAAGCTGGGACGAGGGAGACACTGCATGGTTGCAGACCTCTCCCTTATAACCACAGACTGTCACATCTTTAGCAGAGCTGTCAATACAAGCGTAACACATATGTTTGGGTTGAGAGAAACCATACTCAAAGTAAAGTAAGAAATACTTATACTACCAGGTAGCTTTTACCCTCATTTACCCCCTCCTTCCATCTCCCCTCCTATCACTCTTTTGAATAGTTATTTCCAAACTTCCCCTTCAAAAAGCAATACCTTGGGAAGGATAAGCATATATTCTTACTAGTTCCTCATTGAACTGAGTCTGATCCTTTGTTAAATACCACATATATACCTGTTAAAATCGGAAGCTGGCTAACTACGTGGAAAGGAACTGACTTCTTTGTGTAATGGTTTTTCTAAGAGAATGTACACTTTCATGCTGAAAACACCCTGTAATTATACAACTCATATTACTGTGCAATTAGATTGATGACAAAAATAATTCAGAATTACACAAAACCAATTGTCAGGCACTGTCTAATGTAAAGCAGCTAGACAGGGTTTGATTGGCAGGGGAAAAGCCATGATGAGATCTGAAGTCGGGCCCACTTCCCAGGAACCCTGTCTCCAAAGCCCACTCTGTCTCCCAGTGAAACGAGGGAAAGGGAGCCAGCACGTATATCTTCCAAAGCCATTCTGCTGAAGTAGCTTGGATGTGACCAGAATAGCTGAACAGGCATAGCAGGAAGTTAATGCAACTAGAAGCCAAAGGCCAGAAGCATGCCAAACATCTCTCACAGAATTCCTGGTTCACTTGGTCCTGTCTATTTTTAGCCAAATGATTAGTATACGGATCTATACTAATCCATGTTTCTAGTTGTTCAGCGGGGAACAAACATGTGAAAGACCTAGTGTTCTGTGATCTTAGAATTTATCCTCTCAGATGGACTTAGATAGGGAAGGATGCTTCAAGAGAAAATCATTTGCAAAGGATTATAAAACAAAGCAACAGCAATCATGAAGTAATAGAAAATGAAGTAACAGAAAAGCTGAAGATTTACATTAAAAAGTAGAGTAGATTTAATCAGAAAGGACCTCCTGAAGGGAGATGGGCTTATAAATAAATTTCAGAGACCTCTAGATAGTTCTTTTTTCAGTGAGAAGAATAAGACATACCAGCAAGGCCAAGAATCTGTCGAGACCAGAAATGAGCATGTCCTATAGAGGAACATGCAGAAAGAAAGGAAAGCTCTGCAATCTAATTGGAGTTTTACATATTGACTAGTTGTGTGCTTGAAACAGTAGAGTCCCTTTAAAAGGAATAGGGTATACTATCAAAAACATTTGTGTAAACCTTCAGCTGTTTTATGTTTATTTTTTTCTCTATTTTAAAAACAGCAACTGTTAATGTTAGGAAATTTGAGAAGTATAGAAAAATATAAAGAATGTCACTTTTAAAAGAAATAACCACTATTAAAATTTATTGTCTTGTTTACTGTATATGTAATATGTATGTGGGTACATATATATGCAACTGTTATATGCCTTAGTATACATAAATTAAATATATTACCACACATTTTTATATATAATTTTTCTGTTTAATATTTTAAATACCACTTGCTGCTCTATGTGCATTACTTACAGAACTTTTTCTGTTGGTTTGGTTTCATTGATTATCATTTTTTTTAAAAATCTCTATTATATTTAGCAAGCAGTGATAGCTGCAACTATAAGCCCTTGTTTTAGTGAAAGATATTATCTTCAGATAGATGAATCTGTTAGGTTTGTATTATGAATTTTTTGTTTCCTAAACTAAAATATTCAGAGACGAGACGACAGGATTAGTAAAACTTTGGGCCCCACCGATTCTTTTGGGAATTAAGAAACTTACATCAACTTCTTATTCAAAGTTTCCTGTGGGCTCATAGAGTATGTCCCTGGTTTGGTTTGGAAATGAAATGTCTTTAAATCAGTGAAGAGACACTTGTCTTTTCTATTGTCAGGTTATTATCACATCCCATGTAGGAAAGCAGTGGGTCATGCCCAGGGCATTGAGTCCTCAATGAAGTCCATTGGTTTATAACATTGCATTGTACTCCTGAGCCCTTCAGTAGTGTGACATGCACCAAAGTCAAGCATGCCCCCTCCAAAGTCAACTTCTCCTACTCAGACACAAAAGCAGTACATCAGTTTTACTACCTCTCTACGGGGGTCATTCAACTCAAAGGAGAGGCTTAAATAGCACTTTGTGTTAAAATGCAGCTATTAAAGAGGAGAACTCTTTTTTCATCTCCACTCAACATTATATCCATTATGTATTTGAATCTCCCGTTAGAAAAGTCTATCCAGTTTTCTTGCTCAGGACTCTCCATAGTAACAAACACAGGGTGGCATCTATCCCTTCCCTTGGCTGTGAGTGTACCACCAATGAGGACCACAACAGAATGTCTTCATGCTAACTGATGAAGATTTTCTTTGGAGCCTTATCAAGGTTCTGTGAGCAGGAAAACATTATGTGCCTTTCATTCTCTCTTTTTCTAAATCCTTAAGATGTCACAGGCAAGGGGAGAAGGAGCCTGCATAGAACTGCTTACCTTCCTTTGTTATTTAAGGCGCAGGAAGCCTTCCCAAACCTGATGGCTTAAATGGCCAATGTAAAAGTGTCAACCTTGGCTGATCACTTGATTTCTTCTCTCTATTTCTTCTTCCTTTCCTTCTTGCTTGTGTTTTTATGTGTGACTTGCATGTACGTAGTTATGCATGTTCATAGATGCATGCATGAGGGTACATGTGCACATACGTGTACATAGTTGTGAAGACCAGAGCTTGAGAGTGAATGTCTTCCTCACTTGCTCTCCACCTTATTTTGAGACAAGATCTTTCACTGAACCTGGGGCTCATCAATTTGACTAGACAAGTCTGTCAGCCAGCCCTGGGAACTTCCTATGTCCTCCTCTCCTCTAGTGCTAGGGCTCCAGGTGTGCACCACCACACCTAGCATTTTAGGTCCTTATAAGCTATGATTGCAACCCTCTCTCCAGCCCAGTTGTTTTTTAATGAGAAAATGTATATAAATATATTGCCTAGTACTATACTTAGATTTGCATCTCTGGCAGAAAGCAGCCAACTAAAAGCAGCTTGTGGGAGGAAAGGATTTATTTTGGCTTGTAGACTTGAGGTGAAACTCTATGATGGCAGGGAAAATGTTCCATGAAAAGGCCGGACATAACCTCCTGGCCAATAGCAGGGGGATAACAACAGCGGCAGAGTGTGCCAAACATCGGAAGGGGGAACTGGCTATAACACCTACAAGTCCACCCTCAACAACACACCTCCTCCAGTAAGGCTGGGGATCAAGCAGTCAGAACACATAAATTTATGGGGGACCCCTGAATCAAACCACCACACCTAAGTTTGACTGCTTAAAAATTTTACAAGTTACAATGCTTTTAGAATCTACATAAATGCTATCCGATAACTGTAATAGACATGGCAAATGGGAAATTTTCAGACAATTTCTTTTTCTACATAGCAAAATACGCAGATAGAGGAAAAACAAGTCAGTCTTCTAAGCAGTAGCATTAGAATTGGCTCAGCTAGAGCTACGGTAGTCCAACCAGAGCCACTTAAAACCCTGGGCTATCACGTTCACAGAATCCTAGGAGCAAACATATCAAATGATCCCTGGAGTCAGATATATTGAAGAGTGATGCAAAAATTAAAAGGAAGAACAAAAAATCAGTTTTCTTCGCCGTGCTTTGTGTCTTTTCAAAGCACAGCATTAAATGAGTGAATGTGTGGCCCTTCAAATGGGAAGAAAATAAAGGCAAAAGGTGTGGAAAAGATTGAACCAAAGGCAAGACATGGAGATAGAGCAAGAATCCCCAGATTTTATTTCTAAATTGTCGCTAAAGATTTTAGTGAGTCAAATACAGACTCAATAAAATGAATACTTTACTAGAATGAATCTTACAGGAAAAATAACCTTTACCTGACTTGCATAAATTACACACCAGTATATGATGAGGCCTGAGCTGAACCCCACAGCCATTGTCCCTCAGGATGGCCTGCTATTTACCTCTGGGGAGGAAATGGCGCAACTCATATTACAGACTCTGGGGATGGAGACTGTAGTAGAGCCACATGAGTGGACTCTTATTTTCACTCATCCTCTTCCAAGCTTCAGTCTCTCATGCAAGCATTTAGTCAACAATCAAGGAGAATTGTATCAGTTGGAACTCTTTCAGCTAAATGTCAGAAAAGCCAACTCAAATCATTGTCATGACAGAGAACCTATTGCTTCATGGAATAGTCCAGGAATATACATTCAAGCTTTAAGCAATGCCACTCCTTGGCTCCACTTTCTCAGCATTGATTCTGTCCTCTGAAAGGATTTTGTGAACTAGACAGTGTTGTACAAACTATTAAGACACAGAGTTCCACTACTTGGACATCATCGTCTCCTCCTGCCTTTATTATTAATTCCAGATGAACATGGATCACTAACCTCTTAGTCAATAGGTGAATACGTGTGATGAGGTATAGAAATGGTCACACCCTGAAACGAAACAGTCTGAATCAGAATCATGAGGAAGAGGGCTTGGACACACATATCTTTCAGAGCACTCCATCAGCCTGTAAAACCACGGCCTTCACATTCAACTAACTTCCTGGACAACTACTTCATGCTCATTTGTGAAATATTTAAAATAATGAGTTAATTATTATTAAGAGTTAATTGTTGAGTCAATTGTTATTAAAATGTGTCTAAATGAGACTACATTGTAACATTTCATTGGGAAAGAGATCTGAAGAATTGATCCAAAACACCTAGGACCTACTGAAGATTCTGAGCTTTCCTCAGATTTCATCCCAGACACCAACTACCACCTTCGGATAAACCTTACTGCCATATCATTTTAGGGCAATATCAAAGAAAAGCTTAGAGCTTCTGTTTGAATTGTCATAACTGTTTTGGGATTATATCTTTCAGTTATTAGCAATTTTTTCTCCTGATGTTTCCCTCTTTCCTTCCTCTGTTTCAAACAGAGAGGATGACTAAGGAGAGGGATGAAACAAGACAGAAAGTAAACCAGTCTAAGCCTTTCTGCTTTGGCTTTCAAATATCTGAAAACTTAAGTAGAAATCTAGGGTAAAGACAACAGATTTCAGAAATGGAAAGCTGATATGATCTATTAGTTCTATCCATTGCTGTCAGTCCATTGATGTGGACTAGGTCTCCTAGTTGGTGATAATAGCAGAAACTTTGGAACTTCCTGTAGGGAAGCCTGAGAGAGGATGACTGTCCAGACCTAAGGGGATGAGAATATGCTCTCTTCCCAAATAGACCTTGGCGGGGAAAGGGCAAAATCTTTCCTTAGCCCCACCTACCTCCCTAAGATTGCCACTTCAGCTATGTAGACACAAAGAAGAATTCTGGCCTCTTCAGATGACTAAATCTCTTCGTCATTTGGCACTTGCTAATCTTTTCTTGTTGGTGGAAAAAGTGGGCTTAACAAAGACGGTCACCAAAGCATAAATGACCGCCACCTGCACCATCACATATGTGAAATACAATTGGCATTTTTGTAATAGGAAATGCAAAATGAAGAACTTGTTGACAAAATCTTTGTAGCTATTCTAAGAATACTTTTTTACTTTAGCTGTCCATTGCTACATAACAAATTGTCCTAAGAGTTACCAGTTTAAATTTATAATGAGTTGTTATCTCACTCAAGACAACAACTGTGGGTTAAGAATCTGGGAGTGGCTGAACTCCATGTCTGGCTCATGCTTTGTCATGAGCCAAGATGTGGCTGAGACTAGAGTCACCGGAAGGCTTGGCTGAATCTGAAAGATCTCAAAGCCTCACTCAGATGGCCAGCAAGGTCACCTGGTGTGTTGGCAGAAGGCATCAAGTTCTCCTCTGGCTGCTTGCGGATCCATATACCATAGTGGCTGGTTTCCCCCAGAGAGAGGATTCCAGAGAAATCAAGTGGAGCAGAAACCTGTTGTGTGTTATGAACAAGTTCAGAGGAGGACACTGTTTTGTCCCAAAATGCTACTGGTTACACAAGTCAATGCTGCTGGCTGTGGGAGGGGTTTATACATGACCAAGAATACCAGGAGGGGGAGGTCATTAGTCACCATTTCAGAGGTTGGCCATCATAGCTCCTTGCTTTGTAACATTTCCACTAGGGAATACACGATGCCCGCACCAAAGAGAAAGAAAACATTCTAATTAAATGTCATCCCTGTCTGTCACTGCAAATATAAAAGAGGAAGGCAGCTCACCTCAAGCTCAAAGGGAAACAGTGAGTAGGTTGTGTTCTTTAAGCTTGACTCTTATGAACTTATTTTTGTCTGCTTTCCAAAGACAAGGTATGAGGTCAATAAGGGTACCTTCATTTTAACTGCTTATACTAAGGGGAAAAAAGATGAAATCTCATGAGCAAAGCAATGAAAACAAAATGTGGATAATATCCGATTTTTACAATGTTATTTCCAGTAGAAATTAAAAGGAACATTGCATGAAAACTCTTTTGTCTATTTTGTAAAATTTTGAACCTTTGACACTTTTTTGGAAGACAGACATCATAACTTAGAGCCTGTAAAGGAGGGGTGAGCTTTCTCAAATCTTTACCAAAATATGTCTAGCAATAACCATGAATCCAATGACTGAAAGGTAAGTTTTCTGTTCTCATTCCCATATTCTAAAAGCCCCCCCATACCACCACCACACTGCAAACTTCATATGAAAGATGACAACTGAATAAGGAAGTGAGCTAAAATTAAGATACATTTAAGAAACCTGTAGGAGGTTTTGTTTATTTCACACATGAGTTTTTAGACTTATGTACAAAATTCCCACTGCCCATGTATTCTGATATAAACTAAATCAATGCTTGAAGGAAGTAGAAGGCATATGTGTATCACTACTTTTCATTTGCATAAAATAAAATAGGTGAGTCAATTCATTGGGTCACTATCAACTCCCAAACATTTTTTAAAAGGTTTTACATAAAGTTACAGAGCATTTACTTCTGTTAAGAATAGCAAGAAGAATAAAATAAATGACATGCCAAACACTACACCAGGCACATTTTTAACTCATTTATTTGTCTCCCATAAAGGCTGGAATTGTATATAACTTCCAATTTTCAGATGAGAAGTCTGAGATTCCAAGAAGGTGAATGTGTTGCCTAAGGATAATTAGAAGAGACAGGACTGGAATTAGTGATTCCACATGCTTCCTCGTTCCGCTGTCTTTAAGTAGCCTCCTGTTTTGAACACAAGGACATTTTCATAATTTGAGAAAGATGCCCCACCATTAGAATATCATATATAACACAAAAGGAGAAAAATAATTGACAGTCATTTTTAAATCAAATAATCATCTACTTTCCCCAAAGTACTCTGCATTAAAAAAAAACAAACTTGAGTGGCATCATAGAACAGCAACAGCAGGTTAGACCACAATCCTTACCGTAGATGCAATGGGCTTTCCCATTTGAGCAACTGACTGAAATATTTCTCAGGCAGATGTAAGGGGGGGGGGAGCTTATTCACTGACCAATTCTAAGAAACCCCCAAATTTTCCACTTCATAAGATTCTCTTTATCCACTGTTGTGTTAACTTTTTGTCATTGTGACAAAATGCTGAACAGAAACAACTGAGGGAAGGAAGGATTTATTCTGGTGCACAGTTTCGGAGGTTTCAGTGCACAGTTGCTGGCTTCAGTACTGTGGAGCCTGACATGAAATATATCTGTGTGACGGGGGAACCATGTCCATGAGCAGAGAAGGGGCTTAGGAAACAGGTCTAACCTTCACAGTCACCCCTTCAGTGGGCTCTTCCCTCCAACTAGAACCCACCTCTTAAAGTTTCTAGGTCCGTGGGGGAAATTTCATATTCAAATCTATGGCAACTAGATTTTCTCATTTTCATCTTACAAATTCAGAACTCTTTGAATATTTGTCCCTGTTAGAAAAATGTATTGATGTTTTGATAGAGAAACGGAAGCATAAGAATTCAACTCTTAGGCCACATAAATGAATCAGCCAAAAAATTTTGCCTCATGACTTTAAACACAGAACTTTATTTTCTTGCCACATGGCCACATAACCAGTTTCCTCATCTTTTGCAAAAATAATGTAATTTTTACAAAACTCTATCTTGGGTTATTAGGTGATGTGAATTTCATTATCATTTTTGTATATTTGTTTTAGAGGTAATATTAATCTAGTTCAGATTAATGGGTGTTTCACTTCGTTCTTTGCTGCTGTATCACTGTCCAGAGGTTTTCCAAAATGGGTTTTTGCAAAGCTGAGGAAAGGAGGTTGGCTGTGGCAGATATTATTTTTTAAATAGTGGTTAAAATTCAGTTCTCTCTTTTCAGCCTTTCTGTAGCTCACTAGTAAGCATGCTGGCATTGGTGAAAAGACAAAAATAAAATTGCAATTATTAGAAAATTTTGTGCTCAAGGGTGCACTTTATTTGCAAACAGGGGAGCACAAATCAGCCCCCTCAGTCCATCTAGCCTCCTCTGGAGATTTGTGTAAAAAGCCACATAAGGATAATTTTGGAATTGATTCAGTGTGTCCTCTTGAAAATCAGAATAGGTGTGCAATTTATAAGCCAAAATCCTTCCCACAAGAGAAAAAAAACAATGACTGAAATTCCACCTGAAGCCCCCAAGTGACTTTTAACAACTGAAATGTTTCAAGTTTTCCAAAAAACTGCCAGAAGGAGAACTGTTGCTCCAAAATCTCACCACTGACAAAAGTTTCCAGCTTCTTGAGTGATATAAAATGCTGAAATTCTCTTTACAGGACAACTTGTGTCAGTTTTAAAAGGATACACAGACATGACGCATCGAAAATGCTCATCACACAAAATGCAGTTGTTTGAATTTTTGATCTCTTACAAATGTGACACTACCTATATAATTATGATTGTATTTTATTAGATATGTCTGGAGTTTCTATATAGTCTATATTGAAAGCAGATAAAGTTTCAACTTCCTCGTTGGAAGTGCTTTATACTGTTCTTATTCTCACCAGAGGAGTGTGAACAGAGCTGAGTGAGAGCACATGTGATCTGCTGATACCCCTGAAAGAATTGACAAGGTGTGCTTATTGGATTTCCCCAACCATTTTCTTTATGAGTTCACTATACACTATCTCACACCTTGGAAAAACACAGATCTGAGGGGTCACTTGAATGTGAAATTTTCTCCTTTATAACATGAGCTAGAAATTGAACGCTTTTGATATTGTCATGGAAATGATGCTTTGAAAATTGTCTAGGAGGCCCATTTTAAGCCAGAATGAGCTAGAACAATGTTTTCTTTTCAATTATAAGGTTAGCATAGGGGTTCATCGAGGCTCTAGTCAAGACGGTGGGAGGACACAGGAAAGAAAGGGGTGCCTGACAGAATTCCTCTCACTTAGTCCTGCAAACTGCATAGCATAGTTTCATTCTTCAGCTAGAAAACAAAAGTCACACCTTATGTGCACAAAAACACAGCCTGTCAAGAAATGGAGAAAAAAAGTCGGAAAAGTAAGACGAGAATAGCAGGACCATAAGAAGTTGAGCTTTTTATGCTTGGAATCATGGTCACCTCCACACAGGAACAAATCTGTTTCTGATTTTTTTTATGGACTTCAGAATCATATAATGTTCCAGAGAATATTTAAATACTGACTTAAATCACTGTTCATTTTAATATTCATATCATGTAAAATTTTCTTCTATCACACTGCAAAGAAATTAAAGTGAAATGGATTGGAGACAAAGTAATGACACTCACTGTCACTGTAGAAAAATCCTCATCTTCTAAATTACATTTCAAGTTCTATGATCTCAGTGCTATCAGAGTCTTGAGCATTCTTAGCAATTGTTAAACAATAAAAAATGCCAGGTTTTTCCTCACTTTGGACAAATTATTTTTTTTTCAGAGAAAGAAATTTTGGGGAAAATCCTTGGGTTTTAAACTTTTAGGACACTTTAATGCTAATAATATTTTCAGTTCCAGCACAAATCTTGACCATTTCGCATCACAATACAGAGTACATACTGTCCCTGTCTTTAGAGGACTCGCCCTTTTAAAAAACACTCCCTCAATTCATTTCATACATGTTCTTGGAGACCAGGGAGCAGGTGAAGGGTGCTGTCTCTAATTCAGCACCCACCTGTTAGCCCCTCCTTGTCCTCCAGAAAAGTAAAGCCTCCGTGACAGAGGCTCGGGAACTACTTCTTTAGGTCAGCTGCCTTGTGGCTGCCCGGAGAGGCTTTAAAGCATTTTACAATGAAGATCATGATCATGAACCAATAGTACTAAATGTTAACATAGGGAATACTACGTTTAAAATGGCACGGCTTAATGAAATGAGTATCTAAATTAATTTGCATTCCGCATCCAGTGCCTCCATTTGCAGAACTGACACCTCCATGCTTAAGGGCAATTCCTTTTAGCCATCCTTCTAGGGGATATGGTAGCACCCAGCCTCTTAAGTGAGACCACTGATTCTTTGTTGCTTTTATTTGATTTGTGTGTGTGTGTGTGTGTGTGTGTGTGTGTGTGTGTGTGAGAGAGAGAGAGAGAGAGAGAGAGAGAGAGTGTATTGTATGCCTGTGCATATGAACCTGGCACCCCATGTACTCACCTGTGGTGGCCAGAGCAGAACATCTGGTGTCCCACTCCTCTGCTTGTCCACCTGTTCTTATTTGGGACAGAGTCTCTTACTATTCCTGCAGCTTGCCATCCATCACCCCATCTCACCAGCTCAGTTGGGTGATATTCCTGCTCCCCTAAAGGCTTTGGGTTACAGATGTGTGGGGCCATGCTCAGCTACCTTCGTGAGTTTAGAAAATTCAGACTTGGGTGGTCTCCCTCATGCCTTCGTGCTTGAACAGGACATACACTTAACCACTGGGCCATCTCTCCAGCCCAAGATTGCTGTTTCTGTGTTGAAACAAAATCAGTTTCAGGGGCACTGTGTAATTCAGTTGTCTCCACCTAGGGCAAAATAGGAGCAATTTTTTTTTTCTTTTCTTTATTCAATGACAGGCCTTCCACTTAGAGACATATTCATAAATGTTTGAGAAGTGTGCTTTTAACATTAATCAAGAAATTACATATGATGAACTGAGTATAACCACTATACAAGATTAATATTTAATACACAGCACTTAAAAAGATAATATAATCCTCCTATCTTTTTCAGAACCATGAACAAAACAAAGCACTAAGTAATTCTTAAAAAAAAAAAAGATTGCTCTCATGTCACTGAATTTTATAGGGAAAAAAGTTTCCAAGACATAGAAGAATATTGGAATTAACATTCAGAAGACACTCTACTCCGAGATCTTTCTGATATTTATTATTCCTCTGTTAATATGGGGTGGGTCTTATCTCAGGGGCTTGATACCAACTTAAGGACAAGGGGAGAAAATGGGACCTTTTAAAGAAGGCCGATCTCATAATGAGCTTCAATGTGAGATCCTCTTGTTTGAAATGGTCAAATATAAACTTTCCAGTGCCAAATATTTTGAGCTTTATCCTTTTAGTCAACTAAATCTAAAGATAAGAAGCTTAAAATTTTTTAATCATTATTCACAGTATGTAAAAGTTTTCAGTAATGCCATTTTTTGTAGCAATTTATTTTCCTCATAACTCTGACCAGCACCTGGTCATTTACTTAATGGTATATTTCTTTTTCATCTTTCTTCTATTAAACTTTAAGATCCATAAAAACAGAAACTTTAGTCAGACATGGTGGTGCATGCCTTTAATCCCAGCTCTCAGGAGGCTGAGGTAAGAGGATCATTGTGTGCTTGAAGCCTTCCTTGGCTGCACAGTGAGTTCCAGGTCAGCCTGGGCTTGAGGGAGAACCTGCCTTGAAAACAAAACAAATCAAAAAACCCGAATCTTATTCTTCTACCCCCAGCATCCAGAACAGGGCTGTAAACATAGTAGATCACATGGATCTGTTAAATGAATAAATGAGTAAATATTCTTTTATTTGAGTCTTTAAAAAAAAAAGGCAGGGGGAAGGGGGGCAACGGGGAATTGGGGATAACAACTCATGGTTGGCCCACTAAACAATGTAACTCATTATGGACAATAAAGGAAAAAAAAGGCAGGCACTGGTATCTCTCACTTTATCTCTAGATTAGTGAGCTAGAGCCTCAATTTGCTTAGATCCTTTCCAGCTACTGGGTTAGCTTGACTATGAAGGTCAGGATTCAGGCCTCTTCCAGCAGGACTTTGCTGACCCACACAGGACGCCTAGACCCAAAACTGACTCCTGTCAAAATCAGCCCACTTTCCCTTTGTGTAATGGTTCATGCAAGAGAGAAAGAGGAGTATATTCATGGCCTACTCAGAGAGCACAGCTGTCTACCCTTCTCCCTCATCACTCTCCTATATTAAATGCCTTGGAGGGTGTTGTCTGATTACATGCATTTTACATTTCTGATTTATCTCCTAGTATCGACTCTTTACCCTGTGTGATAACATGTCATTTATTGAACCATTTTTGCAACATGATAGGCAATTTTCTTGCTTTGCTCCCCCCATAAAATGTTGATCTCTCAGACTCTAAAGTCCAGGCTCCTTCCAGTCCTCTATGCTGGACCACTGAAGTCCTGACTCCAGGACTCCCGTTCTCACAAGGGCTCACCCTGTGCTAGCCAAGAGCAGAAGTGTTAGGTGTTGTGCCCTAGTAGGGACATCGGACAGCAGGAAGCCAGGTGATTAGCATCTCTGCATCCATGGCACTTTGTGGGTGTCTGAAACTCTCTCAGACTGAACTTGAGGTTGGAATGAGGGAGAAGATAACAACTCAAGCACTAGTTATTCTGGGAGAACTCGGAGCCTGGTGAAAACAGTGGATCACATTAATCTTTAACTATGCTAAAGGATTTTTGTAAAGATAGTGTTCTTTCTTTCTTTTTTTTTTTTTTTTTTTTTTTTTTTGGTTTTTCAAGGTAGGGTCTCTCTCTAGTCCAGGCTGACCTGGAATTCACTATGTAATCTCAGGGTGGCCTTGAACTCACAGCAATCATCCTACCTCTGCCTCCCAAGTGCTGGGATTAAAGGCGTGTGCCACCACGCCTGGCTTAAGACAGTGTTCTTTCTTTTTCCTCCTGCACTTTCTTTCTTCCCTTTTCATGAATCAATAGAGAGTATTGTAACTCCCCAGGACCTCATGTCTGCTCCAGCACCCAGTGCTCATGCTGCCTGTACCCTGGCACCCAAAAGCATCCCAGCTCTGTACCAGTCTAGTGGCTGGACAACAGTGGCTCCTCCCAATCCACACATGACAAGAAGGCTGCGGGGGGGGGGGGGTCACTAAAGCAACAGTCTTCCATTGGGAATAGTGACCATGAAAGTAAAACCTTCCTAAACTTGACCTTCTGTTACTAACAGTTTGTAAAGTCATTTGAGAAAAGGCCAAGTTGATAAATCATTTCACTGGTGGAGTTTGACACTACAAGTAAGATATACTTTTGTTAGTTTCAGGCCAAGTTCTGGGTTCTGCCAAACTTCTGCCTGTATAAACAAACGAATTAGAGAGCCATTGGAGTGTCCACGGCCAGCGCTCACCACACGCCACTCCTGCCCTTTGTTAAACAGTATGTACTATGCTGAGCTTTTGCCTGGACAAGACCAAAATGAGGCTGAGAATGCTTTTCAGTGAAGATGAGCTGCAGAGGCAGGTGTGGGGCACACACCTGTCATTCCAGTACTTAGGAGGCAGAGGCAGGAAGAGCGACACAAGTTCAAAACCAGCTTGGTATACATAGCGAGTTTTGGGTCAGCTAATGCTACATAATGAGATTCTATCTCAAAAAAAAAAAAAA
>PVHP010027881.1:0-23562 GCA_004024765.1 Zapus hudsonius
ACACACACACACACTAAAAACAGGATGGACAGCTTCCCTCTCCCTCCAGGTCTGTTCTTTCTGATTCTGGAAATGGGCACCTCACACACAGAAGGTGGCACACAGCATTCACCCTAGATGCTTGCTCTCTTCTCCTGCAGGGCCCGTCGAGGGGTCACCTCTCAGCCCAGGAGCCCCATATCACTTTGCATTCACCCTGAGTCTCAGTGGCAAGCTGCAGTGATTCCCCTGCAGTCGGATTGGAGTTTCCTTGGTAGGAAGTTGGTGGCGCCTAGAGCATGTTCTGAGTGTGGTCTGTAGAAGTCCTCCTGTGTTGCTGGAACTAATTTGCATGCATAGTGACTTACATGCAGCATGACTTTCTTTCCTTAGTTTTGTAACTCAGACACCAATATTGGTCTCTAAGATTGCAATGGGGCTGATGACTTCCCTCCGGGAGGTTTCAAGGGCACACTCCATTTGCTTGCCTGCTGGGTTTCTAGAAGTTACCTATACTGTGTGGCTTTCATTGTTCTTCTTTTGCCTTCAAAGGAGTAAAGCAGCAGGAGTTTCATCCTTCTTCAAACTCGGCCCTCACATCTTCCCCTGAACTGTCCCTCCTCTACATATAGAGACCCTGAAGTCACCAGGGCCTTGTGGGAGTGTGAATGTCTCACCGACCTCAGTGCACTTCATGACCTCGACACTTCTCCATGTCATCTACCACAGCAAGGTTGAGGGGGTGGCTATCTTTGGGGTCATTGGGGGACATGATTTGGCCTACCTCGGGGTCTATGAACACTACTCCATAGGAAGAGAAACAAAACACATCAAAGGATGTCACATGTGCTCATTCATCAAGACTTGGTCAGGTTCTTAGGAAGTGTCCACTCCGTGCCAGCCATTGTTCTTAGCTTGACGGATGAAATGACAAACCAAAGCCATACAGTGTCATAGCCACCTTGCTTTGCCCAGGCCCGAGAGGTTTCCCCAAAAGCAGGATTTCTAGATCCAACACAGGAATAGTCCCAAACACACCAAGAGGCCAGTCACCATAGGTGCAGTGTCTGTAATCCATGACTTTAGTAATCCAGTGGCTAAAACACAGCCAAGGGTCAAGTAGGAGTGCTGCTCTCACTTCTAGCCCGAGGCAACGGAGTTAGACACTGAGGACACTCAACCTCATCAAAACAAACAAATCAGAGGCTGCTGAGCGTTCAACACTAAAGGAGACTTAATAACAAGCTCTCCAAGGCTTAGGGGACTCTGAGGAAGAGGGAGCAGAAAGAATCTAAGAACCACAGGGGGGGAAAGGTGTGAGGTATTGTCTCTGCTCTCCCCCCAGTGGCAGACTAGCTCACTGATGACCCCCACAGTGAATCGTGCTAGCCCTTCGGAGGAGGGCCTCAGTGGAATGGGGAAAGGGGAGAGGAGATATGAGTATAAGCTGATGGGAATATGACCAATATGCAGTATGTTCATATAACAAAGCTCTCAATTTAAGAAATACATAGCCAAGGGTTGGGGGATAATAACTCAGAGGTGGAGTGCTTGCCTTGCAGGCGTCAGGTCCTGGTTTCCATCATCACACTGAAAAACAAGGTGAGCCTCAAGTGGACGTCAGTCTACAGAACTGCAGGTTGTTCTATGTGCAACTTGAAAGGAAAAAGACAAGGGGCTGAGATGCAGTCCTAAAACAAGAGCCCCATCTTTCTCTGTTAGCACAAAAACATTGATTTCACTCAGAACGGAACACACATCAATCTCCAATGGGCTCCATGCCGCTCATGTTATCTTATCCAAACCTCAGGACAACCCCAGGAATGGAGGGCAGTTATCACCTGCAGTTTTCAGATGAGGACACAGAGAAAGAGAAATTACTTGTCTGACACCACAAAGCTAATGTGGCCTGTTCCCCAGGAATAGACCCTGATGTGAACATTCCTGAACAAGCAATTTAATAAGGGCGTTCTCCCAGGGGAAATCATAAGCAAGTCGAGAAGAAAGATAAGAAAAGCAGAGAAGATGGCAGGGGAAATCTTTCAAGAAAAGATACCTAGAGGTATCTAGTAGGAGAACTAGGGTATATAATTCCCCAGAGTCTCCCAAAATGCAAAGTTGGGCTCATACCGCCACTGGGCTCCTTGGGTGACTTGCTACAACTCTCTTTGGGGTACACACAACTCCCTGACATTTCTGGATTTTTCTGCATAGGAAAAATCTCAGGTATGGGGTGCTGCAAGGAAGAAAATACAGAGAACAGAACCAGGAATGTGGTCCCCACAAGCTTCAGCTAGCTAGTCAGTGGAAAACCAGTTTTTGAACTCAAACCTATAAAGTCCTAAGCAAGCTACCTTGTCTCCCACTTCGTTCACTTCCCGTACTTAGGAATTGTCTTACAACCTAAGATTTGGGGCCAGGGTTTTTTTCTGATTCTTTTTTCTTTCGCAAGCATACTTCTGACCCACCAAGATCAATTTAGAGTCATTTAGCCTCCCAGGGTGACCCCACCCAGGGAATTCACAGTCCTTTCCTCTTAACACTCATCTTGTTAATGATAGAGAGCCAATTAGCAGGCACTGAGAAAATGATAAGATTTGGGGACTGCAGAGAAGGCTCAAGTGGTTAAGGTGCTTACCTGCAGACCCAAACCACTCAGGGTCGATTCCCCAGTACCCACGTAAAGCCAGATGCACAAGGTGGTGCATACATCTGGAGTTCATTTGCAGTGGCTGGAGGCCCTGGTGCACCCCATACTATCTGTCTCCTCTCTCTTTCTCTCTCTGTCTCTCTCTCTGTCTCTCTCTCTGTCTCTCTCTCTTCTTGCAAATAAATAAAATAAAAATTAAAAATCACAGAAATAATAAATGCACAAGCATGTAAAATAGCTACATTAAAATATTTTTAAATGATGAAAATACTTCTCTCTGGATCTCACCATCTATCAATGGCTTTTCAGTGTCATAACCATCTGGCTATTTCCAATCACACACAGGTTTTAATGACTGCAGTGTTTTATGCAGATGGCATAGTAGGAGACAATACCGTGTCTTCTCAGAATTATTGGAGGCCCAATAACTTTTAGTCTCAAACATCCTAAGACCCTCATCTTCACTGTAAATGTGATGCTTTAGTTTGACCTTGAATCTTCAGCGCCTCTGAGAATGGATCCTTTATGGGCTCCAGATGGAAAGTGTATAATTAATAACTCCTTGTAGACTAAAGCCCGTATGTTTTCCACATATTACAGATATGTACTTTGCTAGTAGTGACATTTATTTAAACGTAATTAACATATAAATGATGATAAATTGCTGCCTCTGAATGTCATGCTAGGCAGAGAAGAAAAGGGATACTAGACTCAGAAAGTCTGAAAATGAAATGGGTCTCTCTAGTGGTAAATAGAATCACTGGTCTTTTAGTGTGTGTGTGTGTGTGTGTGTGTGTGTGTGTGTGTGTGTGTGTGTGTGTGTATGTGTTTGAAATAAGTCATTCCTGTGTTCTAAAATAAACAAACACTATAAAAATCAATAGTCAAATATGTATGCATTTCTATTACTTAGGATGTGTTAAACTGCAAGGAACAGAGATCCTCAATGGCTAACTTGAGCAAGAAAGATGTTCCTATGTCTTTCCTATGACTCCAGGTTTTATCTCACAAACTCCGAAGTTCCTTGCAATTTACTTATCAGCTATCTCTGTGTTATGGCTCTGTCTTTATAATCCAGGATAGTAGTACTATATCCCCTTTCCAGGCAGGACAATAAAGTAATGAATTTTGTTTGTTTGCTTGCTTTGAGATCAGGCTGGCCTTGAACGTCCATTAATGCTCCTGTCTCAGCTTCCTAAATGCTGGGATTATAGGCCTGAGCCACTATGCCCAGCTCAGATCAATGGTCATTGAAAAAAGGATCCTTAAATGCCACTCAGCTTTTCTCTTTATATCTAATTGGCCAGATCCATCTCAAAGGATGCTGGGAAATGTAGTATTTTACATGAATAACCAAGAGACTGCTAAAATCAGGATACATTGCTACAGTAGACAAGAAGCAAATGGAGTTCTAGAAGTAAAAACAGGCCTCTGCTGTATGGATTGATGTCATTACTAAACCACACATGGTTATTTCTAAAGATATCAACAAGGATATCTTTCTCTTATTTAATTTCAATAAAGATTTTTCAGGTTTCTTCACTAAGTTGCAAGTAATTTCTTTTACCTCTCAGCTTGCTTATTCAAAGACAGGAAATAAATCTAAGGTTAGCTGTAATTTTGAATGAAGGCCTTTGAACCATGGGAAATCAATCTATGCTGAATCCCTTTATCAGGACAGAATTCAGTTACAGGGTATTTTATTTGCCACAGAAGCTCAGATTCACCATGTCACTCAGGGCCACGCCTTTTCTTCCTGGCATTCCTAGGCTGTGATTGCAATCTTAAATTCATGTTTTTTTTTTAAATATATTTTATTTATTCGTTTTCAAGCAGTGAGAGAGAGAGAGAGAGAGAGAGAGAGAGAGAGAGAGAGAGAGAGAGAGACTGCACCAGGGCCACCACCTTGTGAGTACTGGGGAATTGAACCCTGGGTCTTAGGCACTGGAGGCAAGTGCCTTAACCACTGAGCCATCTCTCCAACCCTTAAATTCATGTTTTGAATACTTGTCTGCCAGCTGCTGGTGCTATGCTGGGGGGCTGTGGACCCTCTAGGAGGTGGGCCCTAGCTGGCAGAAGTAGGTCACTAGGGACTTTGAGCATTATACCTGTCCCTGATTCTTGAGCTCTCACTGCCTTCTGGCCCACTGCCATGTGAACTGCCCATGTCACATGCCCCCAGTGCCATGAACCGAGCCCCTGTACCCTGCCTGTTCTTCTTAATATCCTCTGACACTCTGAAACTGAAAATTAAAGAAAATCCTTCCTCCCCTAAGTTGTTTCTGTCGGGTTGTTTGTCATAGCTACACATGAGGAACTAATACATACTGTATTCAAGGACTTAACCACGTGGGGCATTGCTGAAAAGTACATCTCCCTTCAGAGCTAAGGTGTAACCTCAGAGATGCCTATAATTCTACCACCTTCCACATCCATTGATCCTAAGAGCAGTTCTTGACAAATGCTCACTGATTCCCCCTTCCAAAGCCGCTTCCCAGGGACAGGAGCAGACACTGACCAGCTGACATTCATACCAAACCATACCTCACTAGGGAGTCATGTCTTCTGGGATATATGTTATTTACTACACAGAGCTGAGGCCATTACAGTAGGCAGCTCGGCTTGCTGAGGGAGACTGACTCCGTTCAGCAATTGTATCTCAGTCTGGAAGTTCCTTCAGTTACTCCAGGGTCCCCTTTTGTGGGCACAAGTGCCCATGAGCTGATCATAGTCTTTAGGGGAATATACTAGGGACAATAAAAAGACTCTCTCTCTCTCTCTCTCTCTCTCTCTCTCTCTCTCTCTCTCTCTCTCTCTCTCTCTGCTCTGTCAGAGGCCACCAGCGTGATGCTGCTTCACTCAGCTCTCCTGCCTCTTGCATAAGGCTAGCAACCTCTCTTTCAAAGGGTTGTTGAAATAATTCAGTTAACATGCTAGAAGCTTCCAGCCTGTTAATTCCTTTCCTTCCCACTTAGTATATGCTTTGGGCTAAAGTAGACTTTGCCTGCCCAAATGGCCAAAGAAATAGCTTTGCATTCTTTTGGACTTTTGGACTTTGTCAACAACAAAAAAAAAGACCCTCATCATGGCCTCATTCACCTGCAGTGGCCTGACTGTTCCCCTCAGCTCGTAGCCACTCTCCCCTACATTGCATCTTTGGTCTTTTGACCTTACATAGCTTCTCCAATTGCTGCCAATTGTTTTATCAGTTTCCCATGTTTCTGTCTAATCCTGAGCTCAGGGGGAAGGCAGGAGACTGAGTAAAGCATTTTCAGAAATAACCACCGGGTCCCTGCCATAGATACTGTTGAACTGGATAGCCTGGGATCAGCAGCCATGCCTTACAGGATTGGGGCTCAAAGTAAGCTCCCTCCACCAGGGGAGCAGGGGCAGCTGGGAGCTTGGATCCCAACCCAAGAACCTTAACTGAGTCAGGAACTCTGGAAGCCAGACCCAACAAACTGTTTTAACTAGCTCTCCAGAGGAGCAATGAAAAGCTGGTTTATAGGGAGCCCACAAGGTACAGAAAGTAGAACTTGCTCTAAGACTCACCTGCTAGTCTTAAATCTCTTCTCTCTCTCTCTCTCTCTCTCTCTCTCTCTCTCTCTCTCTCTCTCTCTCTCTCTCTCTCTTCTCACACACTTTCTTTTATGTTTGGTACTGTGTTGGGCTTACCTTAACCCTTTTCCAGTTTGAGTCCTACACTATTGAGAAACACACACACACACACACACACACACACCCCTTCATGAAAACTTTCGAGTTCAGAAACACTAACTACTAGGCTGACAAAGCTTTTCCTATGTGCCCTAGCATTCCAGAAAAAAAAAAGTGGGAGTTTGGTAGATCAACTTTTCTGCCACATGACCTAGCAAAGATTCCAGCCACTGAAGTTGGATCTCACTACCCAGGAAGCAATAAAGGGCTTGCTAACCTGCCTTTATTTGCTTTCTGCTCAAGATAAACATATATCACTGGCTGTATTGATTAACACCATATCACTTCCCTCCCCACACTTTCACAAAGGAAAGCAGGCTCCCTTTGGGAACTCAACCCTTTGTGGAGCTCAAGAGACCCCAGTACTACTTGACTGTGAAGGTTCTGGACCCTCCTGTGCCTAGAAAAGGCAGCCACCATATGCCAGAGAAGGTTTGTGTTTTAGGGCTGCTCAAGTAGCCTATCAGAAAACAGAATGCTCACTACAGAGTGGGGTGTGAAAACACAGTAAAAAGCAAAGGACTTTAGAAATTGCTACAGCTACTGATTTCTTTTTTGCCCACCCTCTCTACTAATCTCTTCAGTATTTATTTCTTTTTTAATATTTTATTTATTCATTTTCAAGCAGAGAAATACAGAGAGAGAGGGAGAGAACACCAGGGCCACCACCTTGTGGGTCTGACATATGTGGGTACTGGGGAATTGAACCCAGGGCTGTAGGCACCAGAGGCAAGTACCTTAACCACTGAACCATCTCTCCAGCCCCTTCAGTATTTATTTCTATAATTTCTTGATTCAAGAATGTTGTACAGATGGGATCACACTGCAGAAATATGAAGAGTTAAGTCTTTCTTCACCTCAACATAATTCTCTGGAATTTATACAGTTTATTGCATATATCAGTATTTTTTCCTTCTTATTGCTGGATTCTATTACATAAACAGTGTCTTTTACCTAACAACTCACTCTTTGAAAGAAAGACATTCATACTGCTTCAGCTTTAGGTTGCTGTGAATGAAACTGTCATATGCATTTGCACACAGACGCTTGTGTGGATCTAAGTGTCATTCCTCTGGGATAAAAAGTCCAGGAACACAATTGCTGAGGCCTATGTAACAACACATTTACTTTTTTAAAAAACTGCCCAACTGTTTTCCAGGATGACTTGCACCACTTTTTCTTCCTTCCCAAACAAGATCTAAGTGACTCAGTTTCTCTGACCCTTGCCAGTGTGGGGGACATTGTCACTAAGACTCTTTAATCAGCATTACTAATGGTTTCTCACATCCCAGGGCTTTTCATGTGCTTATATAAAATATGTACAACCTCTTCCATGAAAATTCTCATTTTGTAGCCAGATTATTATGAAGTTTCTACTGTTGAGATTTGAAAGTTTTTTTATATGGTCTATGGACTTGTTTTCTTTGGCTAATCTGTGGTTTGTAATTACAGGAACTTTCACCAAACAAGAATTTCCATCTTTATGGTCTGACAATTTTTCTTGTTACGGATCATGTTTTTGGTGTTAATTCTAAGAAGTCTTTGCCACACCTTGTGATTTTTATCTTGTCTTCCTCTGAAAGTTTTGTAATTTTACATTTAAGTCCATAATCCATTTCAAGTTAATTTTTGCCTAAGGTTTGTGACTTCGGTCATGGTTCGGCATGTCCTCTCTTTCTGCTGTTGAATAACCTTTGCAGCTGGGTCAAAACTTGGGCGGATATACTTGTGTGGCTTCTCCAGGTTTTCTACTCTGTTGCAATGATCCATCTAGACTTTAAAAAACAGTGTATGTAGTATGTGTTGTATGTGGCATCTGCACAGAGGTGTGTGCCTCAGTGCGTACTCAGAGAAGCATGTGGAGGTCAGGGCAGGATGTTGGGTCTCCTCCTCTATCCTTCTTCTGCCTTATTTTTTTGAGACATGAGCTCATGCTTTGGTGTTTTGTTTTTCCTAGTTAGAATAGCTGATCAGCAAGCCACCAGGCTTTGCAAGCCAGTGCCTTTAACCACTGAGACACCTCTCCAGCTCTGTTCTTAATTTTCTGAGAGCTTTTTCTCACACATAGGTATATTGAATTTTGTCAAGTTCTTTTACTGTGTGGATTAATATGATCATATGACTTTTCTTTGGTCAGTTAAAATGGTGAATTAAATTGATTCATTTACAATATTGAGCAAGCATGCAGCTAAGACATGAATCCCATTTGGCCATGGCATATAACTCTTTATACAGACCTCAATTCCACTTGCTAAAATTTTGTGAAGGATTATTTTTGTCTGTATTTCTGGGTGACATTGGTCTTTAATTTTTTTGGTTGAACTATCTTTGTTTACTGTTGGTTTTAGAATAATACTAACTTCTTAAAACAAATTAGTGGGTAATTCCTCTCTTCTCTATTTTAAAAGCATCTGTAGAATTGATGCCATTTCTTCTTTCAATATTTAGTTGCATTCTCTGATGGGAACTGGAGATTTTTTTGAGAGGAGAATTATTAAATTAAAATTTCAATGCCCCCAATAGTTATGAGGTGCTTTAAGTATGTCTTGTACTAAATGAGGTACGGTTGTATGTGGTTTTCAAGAAATCTATTTCATTTAAGTTTCCCAGTTCATTCATAGAGTTATATTTAATATTTCCTTTATTATGTCTGGGTACCTGAATGATCTGTAGTATTATCTCCTGTGTCATTCCAAGATTTATGTGTGTACTGGGGAATCAAACTCATGTCGTTGGGTTTTGTAGGCACATGCCTTAACAACAAAGCCATCTTATTGATTTTTATGTGTTGCTAGGTTTTTTTACTTAATTGATCTTTTAAAAGAATCAATTCTTTGTTTCACTGATTTCCATATTGCTTTGTTTTTACCTTTATTTTTTTCCCTTGTATATATGTTTCATCTTACATTGCTTTACACTTACTTACTCTTCTTAGTCTAGGCTCATGAGGCAGGAGCTTATACTATTGATTTAAGATTTCAATTTTTTTTTAATATATACATTCAGGACTGTAACTTTTCCTCTTCACAATGCTTTAGTCGTGTATAACAATGTGTTGACATGATATGGTTTCATTTTTATTTAGATCAAAGTGTTTTTTTAAACTTGGATTTCTTTTTAACTTGACTCATATATTATTTAGGAGTATTTTATATAGTTTCCAAATGTTTGAAGATTTCCCTGTTAGCTTTCTGTTGCAGGTTTCTTTTAAATATATATATATATATATATATATATATATATATATATATGAGAGAGAAAGAGACAGAGAGAAAAAGAAAGAGAGAGAGAGTGAGCACGGATATGCTAGGGCCTCCCTGCCACTGAAAATATGAATTCTAGGTACATGTGTCACTTTGTGTGTCCTGCTTTACATGGGTACTGGCGATCAGACCCACACTATCAGATTTTTGTAAGCAAGTGCCTTCAATTGCTGAACCATTGCTCCAGCATGGATTTCTTTTCTTCTATAGGGATCTGAAAACATAATTTGCATAATCCCATTTCTCCAAGTTTTTGTGGGGCAGGTAGGACGATCAAGATCAAGCCTTGAGTAAGATACATAAGTGCTCTACCACTGAGAGACATCCTCAGCCCTTGGTTTCAATTTTTTTAATTGTTTGGGTGTGGGTGGTGAATATTTGTTTTATGGCCCAGGATACTGCCAAAATCAATATAAGTTCCATGAGCATTTGAAAGGAATGAGTGCCATGGTAGAGTTGGATATGTAGTCTATAAATTCTATGAAGGTTAACGAGAGACTCTTGATCAATGGTGGTGTTCATTTCTCTCTCTTTTCTTGTTAAGTCAAGCTAAAGATTTGTCAATATGTTGGTCTTTGTATAGAATCATCTGTTGGTCTTGTTAAATAACTGACAGGGACGAGGGACAGACACTGGTCATCATGAACCTAGAGCTGCAAGCTGAGTCTGGTATCATAAGAATGTTCCATATGCCAGTTTCACTGTCACACTTCCATACTTGCTCATTTCTGGTTTCAATAAAAGAATGAACAAATAGAGAATTTATTGAACTATGCTCCTTATGCTATTTGTAACTCAAGGAAGAGTTCCCACAAGTCTGTAAGCAACTGGAAGGAAAAATGAAGCATTTGTCAATGCTCTCCTATGAAAGTCCAATTCATTATCCAGAAATGTTGGTGAATGACATGGTAATCCCTACTAGGTGTATAAACATAGGTGACCAGGCCTCTCATGCAGATGAGACTTGTATCCATGTAATCATCATCTCACGAGAACCAGAGGTTTAGGAAATATGGGGAGTGCAGCTTCAATCAAGCCACCAGAGTCCCCACACAGACAGCTTTGGTGCCTGCTATGACCTGATGATGTCTGGGACCTGAGGCTGCTGCAATCACTTCTGTGGTTAGAAAAGTTATTCACTGCACACACGCATCAATGATGTTTGAACAGACCCTCAATTCTGATCCCTTTCAAGTAGAATGGTCTTACGGGCTTTTGAAGGGTTTTTCCCCCCTGTCTCTTAAATAGGGAATCCAGCAGAATGTACACCTTGAATTCCAGCACTTGGGATTAGGAGAATCACCATGAGTTTGAGGCCACCCTGAGACTACATAGTGAATTCCAGGTCAGCCTGGGCTAGAGCGAGACTCTACCTCAAAAAAAAACAAAACAAAACAAAAGAGTCTTGTGTTCTGCCAACTGAGCTAGAATGCTATATTTAAACATCAAACACTGGTAATCATTTCAGCAGTTCCGTTGGCTTGAATAAAATCACTTTCTTCTAGGAGCTAATTGCTTGACTATGGGCAGACTGATATTTCATTGTAGACACTGATGCTCTCCTCTTTTTATAACTTTATTTCATTTTCTGCTCATTTCTGGTGTTGACTCAGAGGGCCTTTATCACATCGAGCTGATAATCTGTGTTTTATAGCTGTGGTTGTGAGCAGAGTGAGCAGTGTGCAATACTACACACACATAAATATTTGAACAGGAAAAAGAAAGTCTGACTGATGTCTGCCAAGGAAGAAATGCATTTAAACAAATAATACCACTAGAGGGACCTTGACGCTGAACCAGGAAGGGACAAGGTGAGACTCAGAGGGTGGGTGGCTGCCATGCTCAACCCCACCATGTAGGGTGCCCAGCTGGGGTCCACTCTGGCAGGCTTATGACGTCATTGCTGTGGCTTGCATACTTGGTCAGGATCACCAAAAATAATTCCCTTTGAGAAGAATAAATTTGCTCTTGAAGGGAGTTAAAGACCTGAGAGGTTTTAATTAGTTTACCCGGCCTTTGCATTTGGTCACCAAACATTATTGCAGAGTTCAAAGAACTCTTATATATGTCACTCTTTCGCTGGGGTTTTTTTTTTTTTTTTTTGGTAGGTTGGGGGCTTTGCCCCTTTTTTTCAAACCTCCTGTGAAGAGTGGAGAATGAGGGCAAAATGACATTCGACTTAGAAGGTGAGGGCACCAGGAAGCCAAAGTGGACACAAACAGAGCAGCTAATATCGCCGGGCATAGCTGCCGCTGCCCCCGGTTGTCCCTGACAGCCGGCGACTCCAAACCACCTGTGTTTGCTCACTAGCTTTCCCCAATCTGCGAGAAAATGGCCCTGGCCGGTCACATGGCAGGCAGATAGGCCAGGCACCATGGGAATACAAAAGCCCCAGCTTTTAGCAGAGTTAATCATTAATGCGCCTTTTCTTTGTCCCATTCAGGAGTGCTGACGGCTTTGATAGCCTGTATTTGCCATAGGCAGGCTGCAGTAGGAGCCAGGTACTAAGGGGCCCATTGGCTTGAGGCTCTGGGCACAGCCAGCCGCAGAGCCCAGCAAGATCTGCATGCCACCCTCCACCCAATCCTGCCTGCCAGGCCCAGGGTCTCTCTGCCCATCACTTTCCCACCCGCCTGGGCCTCTCTCTATCTGATTCAATACCAACTGCCTGGAACCCTGGTGTATTTGCTTGGTGTAAGACTGAGCCCTTCCTTGGCTCTCCTCTCACCTAACCAGAAAAGAGAGTAAAAACCTGCCCTTGTTTGCTGTTGGTTTGAAATGGGCTCAGCCATGGTTCATTTTACTGTAACAACCAGGGAGTGTTTTCTTCCCAACACTTACTTAGCTTAAAGAATCTCCCCTGGGTAAATTTTGATAACTCATCTTAGAGACTACACTGCAGGTGTCCTGAACAACATTTTTAAAAAATATTTTCAGAGAGAGAGAGAGAGAAGTGAGAGAGAGAGAGACAGACAGAGAGACAGAGAGAGGAGAGAGAGAATGTGTTTGTATGCATCTCCACTGCATACAAACCCTGAGCATCTCACTCCACACAGGCACCAGGGAATTGAACATAGCAGATTAGATTTGGCAAGCCAGAACCTGTAACCACCCAGCCATCTCCCCACACCCCTGACAATATTTTTTTTTAATTTTTACAAAGGGTATATGGAATCTTTTATTCCCTCTCCCCAGTCCTACACACTCTGACAATTCTCCTCGCTGGGATTGTTGGTGTTCACTGTTGGGCAATTAAGGCCTCACCTCAGTCTGTGGTGGGGAGGACTGTGCCTTAAGATATTTCTTCCTACCCTGTGGCTCTTACAATCTTTATGTCCCCTCTTCCTCAGTCTTCCCTGAGCCCTGGTGGGTCTGTTAGCAGTCTGGTTTAGTGTTGTCTGTAGCCTCTGGGATTCTGATTTAATGTGTTTTGATTGATCTTATTGTCTGTCGCTATTGTTCCCCTGGAGCTGGTTGTCAAGTTAGCAGTGGGAGCAACTGGAGAACACCAACCCAGCCTTCTCAGGAAGTAGACACTGAGTCAACATGACTGTAGTTAGGGTCAAGGCGAACAGCGTCAAAATCTTTTGGCCCTCAGGTCCTTTGATGGGCTCTGTGAAGCTGCCACCCTGCCAGGCTTGTGAGCTCTGAGCCCTCAGACTCAATGCTTTGCCTCCAGCAAACAGAAAAAAAAAAAAAAGCCTGCCTGGCAGGATTGAAACCATCACCCTTCAGGAGCAGCTGAAAGCAAGCAGAGAGAGGATGTTGTTCAAACCCGACTCAACACAGGACAGAGATGTTCAAGTTTAGGCCACTAAGGACAGGGTTTCTTTCTGGAAATTGCCTATATGAGGGTGTCGCTGATGACCATAGACCAGGTACAAGGTGCTTGTCAGAAAGATGTGATTGATACTCATGCCTGGTACCATCATGTATCCCTCCATTCCTTTTAGAAGACTTTCTCCAGTTGATCTTTACAACATCAAGGGTGTTCTGGGTGGTGGTGATGTTAGTGCCTTCCTCTCTTAAACAGAAGAGGAAGCAAAAGTTGACCAGCTGCTCCATCACCTTGAAACTGAAGCAACGGTCCATGGTTAGGACCCTAAGAGGAGGGAGAGCTCACATGGCCGATGCTCAGGGCAGATCTGCCAGCCACTGGGGTCCACAGCCTGTGCCTTGTAGACTAGTTTCACTGTCAAGGAAAATGTGCATTGTCTCTTAAGTTTATTTGGACTGCAGAGTGCTTGTCTCTAGGAGAATAAAGATGGACTCCAGCCACTGAGAAGCAGTTCAGAAGATGAGCTATAAGTTAGCACAGGGAGCAAGGAGATGGGAACTGCATTGATCGGCTGCAGGATGGATAGCTGAAGGGTGCACATCCCAGAAGAGCTGTGCACAGACTGAAACTCTCCACATGGAGCTGGCCATTTGGAATGCCTGGATGCTAGAACCTGGAAAACATCCAATTCACATAATCTTATCAGGCTTTTCATTGGACTTTTGGTTTCTTTTTGGGGGCAGGGTTTTTTGTAACCCTGGCTGACCTCAAACTTGCTATGGAGCTGAGAATGATGTTCAACTTCAGATCCTCCTGCCCCCAACTCCTAAGGGCTGGATGACAGGTGTGAGTCACCACAGTTGGGTTATATGATGTTATGTGATGCTGAGGATTAAACCCAGAACTTCCTGCGTGCTAGGAAAGTTTTCTACCAACTGAACTACATCCTGAGTCCACTCTTCCCAGTTTTGATGCAGTGAGCAGCCTACAGTGTCATCAACTTCTACACTGAAAAGGCTCTTTATTTTGTGGCTGGGTGACAAAGTTTACAACTTCAACATACCATTTCATCTAGGCTCATCAAACAGGCTCATGGTGGGAGGAGCCCTGTTACAGTTGTTCCAGAATGCAACCTTTGGCTTTGAAAATGGCTAGTTGTGCATTTACCTAAATGTAGTCTGATGTGCCTAAAGGAAGGAAATAAGATAAGAATTCTATTGAGGCAAATTTCCTGAGTCGTTCATCAGGGTACCAAGCAGTGAAATGACCATGTGAAACAGACAATGCAATTCATTTGGTGATTTCATGGTGATGACCAGATGTCACTACATAAGGATCCTTTGGTAATTAAATTAGTAAAGTGGATTGAGTGATAAAGGAAGATGGGTGTGCATAGGGCATCATCTCATAGACTAGGAGGAAGGCAGAAGTCTTGGTGCAAGATACTCTAAACATAGCCTGCATGGTAAGGACCAGTTATCTATATGGAAGGTGGTTCCAGGCAGTACTGATGGGGGAAGGAGAGACAGAGAGGAGAGGATAGGTATGCTAATGACCAGGATCTTTTCCTCTTCCCAAGAATGTTCTCAGAACAGACAGGTGCTGTTCCTCACCTCTGGGTGGGGTGGTCAGAGTGCTGGAGAGCTGACAGGAGATACCTTCAACCAATGAACACAGCTGGTAAACAGAGCCCTAGTCCACCTGGTAGGGAAAGAGGCCCCTTGGATCTACCTTGGATCCGAGGTCTCTCTGGTACCTTCTGTTTACAATGTAAACATTCTCTAGCATGGAGCGACCTACCAAGAAGCTGCAGGTGTGCAATAGGTTTATCTTAAACACATAAGTAAGCCATCATTGGCTCTCGGAGATAGCATTTTAAAGCATTTGTGTGTGTAGCCTGTGGACCTCAAGGTTCCTTTTTGGTACCCAACTTTCCAGTAGTCCAGGAGCTTGGTGATACCAATGGAGGCAAGACCTAGGTAGGAGAGGAAACAAGAAATTCACATGACATGCAGAAAGTCCGGTTCCTTAAAGCCTTGTGCATAAAGTTCCTTTGATGCATTCCATTCAACAAATTGCCTCAGAGCCATTCATGTCTCAAAGTGTGGTCCTGGACCAGGATCAGCATAAGCTAGGAACTTACGAGGAATGTAAATCCTCAGTCAGAAGCCTACCCAGTGGGGCCCAGGAATAAGCCCCATAGAGAGCTTGAGGGTGGCTAATGTATCAGCACCACTTGTACCCAGGACCCCACCCCAAGAACCTCTGCCCATCTCCTGCACCTGTCACTCACAGCTCACTAGACATTCTTTGTACCACCTTGGTTCTAAATGCTATTCATTTTATGAGACCATATCAAGTAACAAGCTTCTCAGAATTGGGGTTCATTAATCTTGATTTAAACTGTACACATCACATGGTTTTTTAAAATAAATCATGAAAATATGAAAGAGATACATCTTGGAAAGAGAACCAGCCATATGGGATTCCCCACATCAAATTCTAACACCTCTGTTGTTGGTGATTCCCTCTTTGTTTCTCACAGGGTTGATCCTTCTCTGAACCAATCATGAACATGAGAGAAGTCCAGAGTAAAGATAAATGATAAAAAGACTATCCCTCATACTCGGGAAGCTGAGGCAGGGGGATTGTACCTTTGAGGCTAGTCTGGGCTACCTAGTGAGATCCTACCTATCTATCTGTTTCTCTCTCTCCCACAGACATTATATATACATATACATATACATATACATATACATATACATATACATATGCATATACATATGCATATGCATATAAATTGCAGCGAGTGGAGTGGCATAAAGTTAGGTAAAATTAGGTAAATTCCAAATATGTTCAGCACAGTGAGGAGGGAGGTGAGAGGTGAGGTAGACAACACAAGCACCTGACTGGCCACTGGGCCTTCAAGCTGCACCCAAACCACTATGTGAAAGGATGTGATATTCTGCTCACCCCCTGGGCTTTAAGTAGGCATCAACACAGTGTCCATAAATGCACACCTGCTGCCCCTCTTAGTTCAAGTTCAACTGAGCAGCAATTATCCATCCTGACTTAAAGGTAATGTCATCTGAAGACCCATTGAAAGCAGCCATGTTCCTTCCAGTGTGACCCTTCTGATGGGGTTTCTAAGGATAAAGTCAGCAATGTTAATATGACATTCCACAGAGATGGAAACTAGCTAGAGGTGTCCTAAGGACATGGGTGGATCCACCTGTGAGAGGAGAGGGAAGGAAGCTGGCTGGGAAGAAGTGCCTCCTCCCAGGCCTTAGCTGACCCCATGGGGAACTTTGGAGCTGGGCAGATTCCCAGGCTCATGTGGTGGGCATGAGATGACCTTGGAAAGGCACATGATCTTGGGCCAGGCAACATTCCTCAGCAGCTGAGAACAAGTTCTTTCACCTGAAAAGAATCCTTAGGGTCCATCCAGTAGCCAGCATAATTGAGTTACCTTGTCCACTTTGGGACAGACCTGGACAGAAGCAAACATTGCAGCATTCTGATTCCCACTTATGACTCCAGACAAAGTATAGGAAAATGATTGCATTTTTGATTCGTATTACCAAATATATATACTTGGCAGCTGATATATATATATATATATATATATATATATATATATATCAGCTGCCAAGTAAGACTACACATTGCCTAGTTTTATTTAAAGCACAAAAATATGCCCTCATTACTTTGTGATTGTCATTATTTTCTCTGTGGGGTGATTTATTTTCTCGGGAACACCTGTTTGCTTTCCTGGTAGTGTCATACCCTATCCTGTTCTGTCCATAGAGTGAGGCTTCAAGTAAAAGTCACAGTGTGGATAACATTGTCACACCTAGGTTTAAAAGTTCACCTGTGGTAAGCCTGAAGGGCATTTTTCAACCTTTCACGACCTTTATGAAAGACCTAAATTAGTAACCCATGATGGATAGATAATTTCATGTCAAAAAAACAATAGCAAATAGAAAATTTCCAGAACACTCTGGAAGTATTTAAAAATCGGGGGGGGGGACTGCTTGGGACATACCAGAATATTTTTTGCATCTGTTCAGAATGTGGTAGTGTACTCCCCACCTCAGTCCTTGCTGGCCCCAGCAAAAAATGTGAGGTTTTCCCATGGCCTCTGGAGAAAGAGAACGTTCCTCTCTCTGCCTCTACTGATGGGAATGCTGCATGAAACAAGCACACGTGGTGTTCTATGGCATAAGACAAATATCACTATTCCAAATGAACAACCAAGAAGCAGGTCTTTTGAAGACTGGGCTTTCTCAAATGGCCTTAACGTTTCTCATTGCGTAATCCCATGCTGAGTTAAGTGTCTCCTGTGAGCATCTGCTCCACGACAGTCCCAGATGGACCAGGGAGCAGAGCTCAGAAGTAGAAAGAAGGAAAGAGCAGGGGAACCTAGGTCCTGTGACCCAGAAGTGGCCAGAGATGCTGTGAGTGTAACTTCTGATAGACACTGACCATGACAACAACTGTGCAGTAAGGCCATTGCCAACAATGCCTTAAATTCAGTTTGATGCAAGGAAGGAGGGCTGGGGACATTCCCTCACTGTCATTGGAAAGTTCAATGGTGATCTAGAGAGATGGCTCAGCAGTTAAGGCACTTGTATCAAAGCCTAACAAGCCAGGTTTGATTCCCCAGTACCGACATAAAGCCAGATGCATAAAGTGACACATGCATCTGGAGTTCATTTGTGGTGACTGGGGGCCCTGTCATGTCCATTCATATATTCATTCTCTCTCTCTCTCTCTCTCTCTCCCCCTCTCTCTCTCTCTTTCTCTCTCTCTCTCCATATATATACATATATATATATATGTACACACACACACATATATATATTTAATTCAATGGGGAAAAGTAGAGAAACAACTCTACCCAAGTCTCTCTCACTTAGTGAGCCAGTGAGTTTGCTGAGGTTACTTACAGAGCAGGAGTGAGTCAAAGACAAGTTCCATCACTGAAAAACCTCTGCCCCTGATCCCAACCATGAGTGATGACTCACGAGAGCTACCTGAGCAATGCAGGCAGCATGGACTAGCAGAGAGCTGCCTCTCCCTTCCTGCATAGGTAATAGCCTTGAAAGGGGCCTCGTGAATCTTGTACATTCCAAGAGCTAAGACTTGTGAGTTTTGTTTATTTCCTAAGATTGTCAATTCCTTTACTTGCTAAATCTTAAGGAGTCCCACAGAAGTGAGTATTTCAGTTTAGAGGAAATAGTTTTACAACACTGGTTTAAAAAATGAACTGTTATTTAATATTACTAATATTTATTGAGTTCTTATTAGTGGGTGTTAAGTGCTATATAGTAAAGACTATATTCAATTTTTTTCTTTTATTTATTTTTTTCTTTTGAGACAGAGTCTAAACTAGGCTGGCCTCAAATTTTCTATGTGGATGGGCTGGAGAGATTGCTCAGTGGTTAAGGCACTTGCCTCCAGTGCCTAAGGCCCCGGGTTCAATTCCCCAGGACCCACATATGCCAGGCCCACAAAGTGGTGGCTCTGGTATGCTCTCTCTTTCTCTCTCTCAATCTCTGTATCTCTGCTTGAAAAATGAATAAAATATTTTAAAAAAATTTTTTTCTATGTGGTGAAAGATGACCTTGAACTTCTGATCCTCTGGCTACCACACCCAATTTATGCAGTGCTGGGAATTGAACCCAGGGTCTCTTACATGCTAAGCAAACATTCTACCAAATGAGCTACATCCATTCCATTTTATTTTTTTGTTTTGTTTTATGTGTTTTTTTTTTTTTGAGGTAGTGTCTCACTCTAGTTCAGGCTGACCTGCAAGGAGTCACCCAGCCATCCATTCAGTTCTTAATGCTCAGCAACAACAAAACAAAACCTCTGTGAGATAGGTATAATCTCCACCCATGGAAAGCGAGACTCAGAGATGAGGACCGCCATGAGTTCGGAGTGCTCTTACTCAGAGGAGAGTTCTGGGCTGCTGCATCTCCTGCCTTAGTGAACGTGGCACTATCTGGGGCTGTGCAACAGGTGTGCCGTGGAGATCTAAGGAAATGAGGTCACAGATGAGGTCATCTTCTGGAAATGAAAACCTCTGCTGCAGTTGCTCTCCAGAGGAGAGAGGTCACTCTTTCCACAGTGACAGTGTCCCAGGGAAGTACCTCTCATCCCAGTTCTCCAGGCAGCATGAGTAATGGCTCCTCCAGGCAGATGGTGCTCGCTAAAGCCCTGATGAGCCTTCTGTGAGAGACACCTGCCTGGGGGCAGAGTCCTGCCCACCTCAGCTGCGGGAAGTGCCCATCATGATGCTTCCAACCTTTTTCTTCTTGGGAGCAAGGTCATGATGCCATGCTCGGGTGACCGCAGGGGCACCTCACCCTTTCCACCCCAGCAGCTGCTCCCCACTCACAGCCTCTTGGTCCTCCCTGAACATGTGGGCGGAGTGAGCATGAATGGGGCAGAGAAGAGGCCGAATGAGACACACCTGCTTTCCGGTCGTGTTTACACATGTCCTCGTCCTTTCCTCTACCTGGGACTGGGAGTCCTCTGGCTGCCCGGCAGCTGTTTTGCCAACCCTGTCTTCCTAGACAATGTTCCTTTTTTCTCTCTCTTTTCATGTAGCAGTGATACCCAAGCAGCTCAGTGTTGGGCTTTGAAAAACACACTTCCTCTCCAAATGTACCAGCTTGCTTCTGGTACTGCCCTCCCTCCTTCCCTCGCCCTCAACTTCTTTCCCAAGATAACACCAAAGCAGGAGAGCTGAAGGTGCCTTCCTAATGGTGACCACTTCCTGCAGCTTACCCAATGCCATGGTGACCCCACAGGAGGAGACTCTGGTGGCTTCCCTGCACACAGCAACCCTGTCCTAATTGCCACCGAAAGAAATACAGAGACATTCTTACACACACGACACATGCCTGTAGTTTGTGTGGTGTCACTTTAACATCTTTGTCCTGTCTCTCGCTGGTGTTTAGCACCCACAGGAACTGCTCTGTCCCCAAAGCTTTGGAATGAAAGTGTTTGCTCTGGGAAGAGGGGGGTCAGGAGAGCAAAAAGCAAGAGAGCCTAGGATACCAGAGAAGGACTGTTTCAGAAAAGTAGAGTCAGAAGGCTCTGCAGGTTTAGAGATGCTGGTGAGAGACCGTAACCATTCACATCCTGTGCCATGGGACCCTTTCCTCATCCTTGGGTTGACATCCTGGGAACCTGGACATGATTGGGTCACCTGATCCTCATCTCTCAGCTGCAGCAGCTGCTCTTCCCGTGGTCTGTTTGTCTTTGTTGAACATGTGGGGTGAGGACGAATGAGGTACAGCAGGGGAAGGGTTGTGCACAGTTACTAGGTGTCCACAGGGACCAGGAATCTTCCAGGTGTTAATGAAGATTTCTCTCCATAACTTCCTGGCAATCTTTCATGCATGGTCTCCATAGCTCTCCCTCACACTCTGACATGAGGTCTAGATGCCCCCTGCTTAGGGACCATTGGTCCACCTGACCTGGCTGTGACTCCATCTTCTCTTGCCTGGAGGCTGTCATGAGCTGTTTGCATGAGCAGAAGAGAGGCCAGACCTCAACGATGTCTCAGTTCTAGAAAACCAACTCCAGGCTTGTGCTGTGTCAATGGAGTGACATCGTGCTGCTTCTGGATTCCGCAGACACGGCCACTGCTGTCGCCCTCTGTGCAGTGGTTGGACTTTGGATCAGGACACCTGCGTTTGAGTCCAGCTTTGCCTGTGTATCCTGTGAAAGTCTCTGACCTTTCTCTCTATCTTTTCAATAAAGGTGTCATCTCAAATCACATGAAGGCAGCCATGCATTGAAAGGGACCTTCCCGACAATGAGGGGAAGTTGGTGTCATTGGTTCAGGTGTGAGAACCCAGGCCACAAGTGAGGGAGGGACCAGAGGGGCCTTGCATTCTCAGGGAAGCGTCCAGAGCCTCAGCTCCAAAGGCTCTGTTTTCCTCACAAGAGAAGCCATGTGAGGTCAGCTCCAGGTACTACGTTCCCAGCTGTCACCCTCAACACAACCCTGATGTGCTCAGCGTGCTCAGCCTGAAGCACACTTGCCTGGGATTTGGGCTGCCATTTCAGACCCTGTCTGTCTCCTGTATCCCTTCTGTGATGCATACTCTGTCCATATATGGCTCCATGCTGTCCTGAGGCCTCTCAGAGGAGTCTTGCCTCCCCTCCAGCCCTGCTATTTGAGAGAAGCCATTCTCCTGGGTTGACACATCAGTGCGGGTTTGTGCTGTGTCACCTTGTTGTACCTGAGATGAAACTGTCCAGAATCCCCTCCCCTGGATGATACTTCATTCTGATTGGCCAGAAGAGGAGTTGGCACAAGGTGGGGGGTGCCAACCACAAGGAGGGACAGGTGCAATGCGCCTGGTAGAATCTGGCTTGTCCTTGACCACTTCTGCTCGGTCTCAGTTCAGCCTCTGGAGTCTCAACCCAGCTGTCCAGAGGCTGTGGAGGCCCAGAGTGGTGGCATCTTCCCTGCATACCTTCATCGTGGTCCCTTGATCCCTCTTTCCCAGCATACTGTGGGTATCTTCTCAGGTTGACCAGCTGGTGACACTTGTCTGATCTCGAACCTCTCCTCCTTCCCAGTCTTCACCCCCTAGCACCCTGATCACAAACCTTTCCCCTTACTGTGGCCTTGCCTCTTATCCACCGTGTCATCCTAGAGGGACCCTCGCCTTAGGTTTCCCAGGACTGGACATGAGGAAGACGTAAAGAGTGGCCTGGGACAATGGGTGCATATGGTGGCTTTCTTCTGCGGCTGAATGTTTTCATAAAACAGAGGCAAATGTGTGCGTTTGGGGTTTTTGTTGTTTTGTTAACTTTTATCTCTTTTTCATTAACCTAGAAAGTTTTAGGTGTCATTATAGCATTTTCAGACACCCTTGGTTGTAATTGATCCTCCTCCCCTCCCATCTCTTACATCTCCCCACCCCTCTGCCTCCTCCCCTCCTTAAATGAAGGAGTCCTTTCATGAGGCCAGCAGAGAGGTTCTTGAGCACAGTATTTTCTGAAACCTTGGATGAATCGTGACAAAGCAAAAATGGATGCCCACGACCTGAATCAGGAACTCCAAGCCAGGGCTCAGGATCCTGACATCCATTGGGATCCCACGTATGTCTAGGGATGCTGCAAATTTCTAGAACCAGGGCTGGAGAGATGGCTCAGTGGTAAGGCACTTGCCTCCAGTGCCTGAGGCCCCGGGTTCAATTCCCCAGGACCCACATGGGCCAGACCAACAAGGTGGTGGCCCTGGTTCTCTCTCTCTCTCTCTCTCTCTCTCTCTCTCTCTCTCTCTCTCTCTCTGCTTGAAAATGAATAGATAAAATATTAAAAAAAGAAAATAAAATATTTAAAAAATTTCTAGAACCATAGTTATCATAGATGTATTCTCAATGATCAAGGGTGGGGAAAAAAGTTACCCAAAGGTAGAGAAAGGAGAAGCCAAATGGAGTCATCAGGAGGGAGACATCTTTCCTGAGAATTGGGTTAACAAAGAGGTTAAGTCTACTCTCTAAAACCTACGCCCAGGTCTGGTGGCCAGCTTGCCAGCCTGGGGTGGCTATAAAGATAGTGTGTCAGGTAACAGATGGACTCCAGCACTCCTGGTGAGGGGACATTACCTGGTGCACAGGGAAGGACCAGGGTTGAGGGGCCTTGAAGAGGCCAGGATCAGCAAACAGGAAGGAATTAAAATGTCCCCTACCAACAGTGAAGATAAGCCTTTTATAGGGGGCAGGCGGAGGGAGGGTTTTTTTTTTTTTTTAAAGTTTGCCCCAGAACAAAGAAGTCGTTCTTTTCCATTGCTGTGGGGTGGGTGGGGGAGGGGAGAGTGAGAACTGTCTTCCCTCTTCAGGAGACTGAGGCCTTTGAAACTCTCCCTGAATCCAACAACCATCCTTTGCCCTGTGTCTGTTTGGAGTGGCAGCTGAGGAGTCAGAGATACTCACATCCCCCCGGGATGGCTCTTGGCACAGGCCTAGAAGCTTCCACCCCAGTGCAGTGCGAATGATGCTGAGACCCCAGGTGGTCAGCTGTTGGGACATCAGCAAGGCTTTGAGCACAGAGCAGGGAGAGGGGCATGGCATGGATACCAACCGAGGGTACACGGGCACATGCATAGTGTGAGGAGAAGGGGAACAGCAATGGTTTGGTTTCTT
>PVHP010027882.1:0-23409 GCA_004024765.1 Zapus hudsonius
GGGTCCATGGTTTCTCCTTGTGTTTTGGATATTTTGACATGGTACCAACCAGTGTCACACGGCCCTGTGTCCCCTGCCAGGGAGAAGCGCGTGGGCATCGACCTAGTTCACGACGAGGTGGAGCGGGAGTTGCAGAAGGAGGCCGAGATCATCCGAGGTGTCATGGCCCTGCTGAAGCGCACCCTGGAGGAGATGTCTGAGCAGATCAGGTACCACCTTCTGTCCCCACTCAGTGAGCAAGAGAAGAGGCGCCCATTAATCCTGAGCCCCGTGACTCAGTGGACCTGGGTTTAGCATTCCCATGGGAAGTCTGTTCCCCGGTGACCTGGCCACCTGCCTCCTCCTCCACTCCTGCCCTGTGGCGTTGGGTACCATGGGGCCAGATGCCACTCAGGATGGCAAACTGGAAGACATCAGAGCCCATTGCTTTTAGGCCTACCCCCCAATCCAGTTTGTCATCCTGGTGACATCAGAAAAAATGTCACCACAGAAGGCAGGATCTCAGAGCTTAGGTTTGGTTATGTCATTTGGTCACCAAGCATCAAATGGCACTTGTGTGCACTGAGGAGGCGGGGAAGTGGGCAGAGGTGCCACCACCCTGAACAGGACCCAGTTGCAGTTTTGCTTTCCAGGGCCTCTCACGAGCTGGTAGGTGCCATCTGGCTTCTGCTGAGGGAGAGACCCGGTTTGCCTTCTTCTTCCAGGCTGAACCGCTCTGCCAAGTACAACCTGGAAAAGGATTTGAAAGACAAGTTTGTGGCCCTGACCATCGATGACATATGCTTTTCACTCAACAATAACTCACCAAACATCAACTATTCTGAAAACGCCGTGAGGATTGAACCCAAGTGAGTGGGGCTGGGAATGTCCCAGGGCCTCTTAGGCACCTAGGATAGGGTGATGACACTGGAATGATCTCACCTATAATCCCAGCATTCAGAGGGTAATGGCAGGAGGATCCGAAGTTCAAGCTCATTCTTAACTTAGTGAGTTCAAGGCTAACCTGGTATATTAGTTACTGTCCTTATTTCTGTGACAAAATATGTTGCAGTCAGCTTTCTAGTTGCTGCGCAGAAAGAACCCAAACAAATGCGGCTTGTAGAGGAATGGGTTTATTTGGCTTACGGACTCGAGGGGAGACTCCATCCTGGCAGGGAAAACGATGGCATGAGCAGAGGGCTGGACATCACCTCTGCCACAGCACTGCAAACAGCAGCAGGAAGGTGTGCCAAACTCTGGCAAGGGGAAGCTGGCTTATAACCCCATAAGCCCGCCCCCGACAACACAGTTTCATCGAGGTTGTAAAACCCAAACTGCCATCAGCTGAGGATCGATCTATCAGAACACATTCGATTGTTTGTGGGGGACACCTGGATCAAACCATGACAAAATACCTGGCTAGAAACAGCTGAAGGGAGAAAGGGTTTGTGTTAGCTTACAGTTCGAGGGCATATAGTCCATAGTGGCAAAGAAGGCATGGTGACGGGCACACCAAGCAGCTGGTCACATTCAATACAAAAATCAGGAAGCAGAGACTGAAGAACGCTGACCTCAGCTCACTTTCTCCTTTTCAGTCGGAGACCTTAGCCCACAGTTTGGGTGGGTCTTCCCCCTCAACAACCTAATCTAGACAATCCTTTATAGACAGGCCCAGAGATTTGTCTCCTAAGTGATTCTCAATCCAATCAAGTTGACAACAGAGATTAACCATTAAACCTAGGCTACAGGGGACCCAGTCTCAAAAATAATAATTTTTAAAAAAGGGGATGGAGAGATGGCTTAGTAGTTAAAGGCATTTTCTTACAAAGCCTAGTGGACTGGGTTCGATTCCCCAGTACCCATGTAAAGCCAGATGCACAAAGTGGTGCAGGCATCTGGAGTTCCTTTGCAGGGGCTAGAGGCCCTGGCACACCCATTCTCTCTTTGTATCTCTGTCTGTCCATCTGTCTGTCTCTCCGCTAGCAAATAAATAAATAAAACTATTAAAAACAGAAAAGGAGGTTTGATGTACCTTAAAAGATTTAAAATGTATTTCTTTATCTATTTATATTTTAACAAGTAAAATAATCTAAACACTGTAATAAAGGGCGAGCTAATAATTTCCCTCATCTGTTCTTTTCGATTTTCTATCCCCACTGAGATGACATATGCATGTACGTTCAACACACAAGTTTATCTTGTTTACTTTTCAAAACATGGAATTATACTATGTTCCTTTTGTGTAACACCTAATTTGCATTTTCAATTAATATTATACCGCACAGAACTTTCTCATTCCAATTAAATTTTTTTTTTTTTGCAAGTAGGGTCTCACTCTAGCTGAGGCTGGCCTGGAACTCACTGTCACTACAAACGGGTCTCAAACTCCTACCTCAGCCTCCTAAGTACTGAGACCAAAGGTGTGCACCACCATCCCCAGCCTTAAAACTTCTTTTAGAAACAAAACGTGCACGGAAAAGTGCACAAATCACAAGCACACACTTCAGTGGTTATCATTGCATTAGTTATCTTTAACTGTACAAAAGATAGAGAGAAAAGACAGATAAAGCACCTCCAAATATAACCTCCTAAAACACGAAATGTTTATTATCCTACAGACTTGGGTGGGTTAGGAAGTCAGGCGCTGCTTATCCGGATGCCTGTGGCTCAAGGCCAAGTCAGGCCCGGTGAAGGATTGACTGGGACAGGGTCCATGTCTGATACATGTGGTGTGGCACTCAGATCCTTGCCATGTGATCTAACCTCATGGCACAGCAGCCAGCTTCGCCCATCCAGAGTGCTGAAGGAGAAAGAGAGGAGGAAGGGGTGGAGGGAGAGGAAGAGAGCCCAGGACAGAGGCCTCAGGATTTTTTATACCCTAATCTCAGAATTGACTTCTCATCATTATATCTGTGAGAGACAAGTTGACAAATTCACCCCACATTCAAGGCAAGGGGACCACGCCAAGGCGAGAATACCAGGGGGGAATCACTAGGGCCTAGTTTAGAGGCAGCCTTTCATCACAAAGTGGACACTCTCCATGTACTTTACCAACCAGGTTGAGAATGTCAAAAACATTATCCTCACCACAAAGCCTGTAAAGCCTTATGACCTGGGTGGGATTCCCCAGTACCCAAGTAAAGCCAGATGTACAAAGTGACACATGCACAGAGTTCATTTGCAGCAGCTAGAGGCCTGGTGTGCCCATTCTCTCTGTATCTCTGTCTCTTGTCTCTCTTTGCTTGTAAATAAATAAAAAAAATTTTAAAAAGTTAGGGCAAACCTTCCTACCACTGTTTGCAGTGCTGTGGTAGAAGTGATGTCCAGCCTCTGCTCATGCCATTGTTTTCCCTGCCATCATGGAGCTTCCTCTCAAGTCTCTAAGCCAAAATAAACCCATTCCTCCACAGGCAGCTTTTGGTTATTTCCATGCAGCAAGGAGAAAGCTGACTACAACAATCAATAATGTCCACTGTAAAAAAACAAACAAACAAAAAAAAAAAACACCTCATTTTAAGGCTGGAGAGATGGCTCAGCATGTGAGACACTCGCCTGCAAAGACCGAGGACCCAGGATTTATTCCCCAGTGCCCCTGTAAAACCAGTTGCTTGAGGTGGCACATGCCTCTGGAGTAAGTTTGTAGCAGCTAGAAGCCCTGATGAGCCCATTCTCAATCTCTCTCTCTCCCTTCCTCTGCTTGCAAATAAAGAAATAAATACTTTAAAAAATCAAGAAACAAAGTTAGCTTAGCAGGCCCCAAGAAGATTGCATAAAGTAATGTCTATAAGATACCAACCCATTGCCTGTCACAGACATGGGTGGTTCCCAAAGATATTGCCATTGTCAGATCACTGTTGGCTCTGCCCAGTGATGAGAAATCATTCTAGATCTTTCTGAAGTGGAGGTAGGCTTAGCTTCCAGGGTGTTCCAGGAGTTTTCCCTGCCCCAGTCCTGATGAAGAATTGGGTGGCTTGTGTTTCAGCTCCGTCAGTCTGGAAGACTGGGTGAACTTCTCCAATGCCAACTTGGAGAGGGCCGACAAGCAGAGAAATAACTCGTTGGCACTGAAGACCCTGGTGGATCGCATCCTGTCCCAGACAGCCAACGACCTGCGCAGGCAGTGTGACGTGGTAGACACGGCATTCGAGAATGGGCTGAAGGAGATCAAGGGTGCCAGGGACAAGCTGGCTGATCATCTGGCCAAGGTGCGGTTCCTGGGGGAGCATAGCTGATTCAGGGGTCTCTCCATGGAATGAGAATGCCCACTGGACCAGGCTGCTGCACTACTGGGCTTGCCATTGGGTATCTAATGAGTTCTCCCTTTTGGCATCAGGTTTTGGTATTTGGGGGACTGGATAAAACTTTGCCCCCTCAGTCTCTCTCATTGTGCAGAGGACAGAGCCCAGGGCCAGGGTTCTGGCACAGCTGTGTGTCTATCTGACCTCAGGCTGTCTGGGCCTCACTTGCTCCTCAAAGGACAAAGGGACCCGTTTGCAGTGGCTGGAGGCCCTGGTGTGCCCATTCTCTTCTCTGTCTGTCTCTCTTCTCTCTCTCCTGGACTCTGAGCTCCCATGAGCTGATGCACCTGATTTCTCCAAATCCAGCTGCTGCTCTGAGTTTCCGGCCAGATGTCCCTCCTGGTTGTCCAGTAGTAATTCTGGTAACTGGCTTTTGAGGGGGAACAAAACAAAAGGCTCCGAGTTGTTAGAATATGCAGATTTCTGGGCTGTAGATATTTGTACTGTGACCTCCCACTTAATAACCACAGGCTGGCAGAGTTGCTGAACATTTGACCATCAGAGCCCATGTGAGTGTGGTGCACCTGCCGTCACCATCACATCGGTTGCTGGAATGGCTTTGTTGCCTCCCAAGCTTTGCCTCTCAGCGCTGGCTTGCTTTGCAGGCTTAGGCTGGGTTCATGAAGGAATGGTATTAAATCTGTAGCAAAAGCTAATTTCCTACAAGACTTTTCCTACAAGCATCTGATAATGGCTGCCAAGGGCGCTGCTTCTTATTCAGAAAAAATCCAAATCTGTCTACGGCCATAACACCCTGAATGTACCCCATCTCGTCTGATCCTGGAAGCTAAGCAGGGTTGGGCCTGGTTAGTACTTGGATGGGAGGAAAATCCCAATCTTGGCCCTGAGCTAGAATCAACCACAGGGACATTTTAGCACTATTAAGCCACTGAACTGCTAAGTGGAAGGGAGCCCTAGGATATTCAGCTTCCGTTGCTGACAAACATTCACAGAACCACGATGGTCACATCATGAGAGTTAATGAAGTCCCATGTCATGTCGACACATCATGACAGGTCCACGTACCTTCCACAGAGCACCCTCTGATGAATAACCATCGGCTTTGAGAATGCACTCTTGCACGGGCTCTGTGAGCATGCTCATCCAAGCCCTTCTCTGGCCAACACATTTCTGGACCTTCTCAGCAGATTTCCACTTCCGGTTGTGCTCAAGGAGCATTTCCTCAACTTTCTGAAATAGTGACTTCATGGAGAATACTCATATAGGCTACTTCCCCTGTCACTTCAGACTACACATTGAATCCTTCAATAAACAACAGTGAACAGTATTAGAATACCTGCCAGCTCCCCGGGGAAAAGAAAACCATTCCCAATGATCTGCTATGTGCTGGAGGTTCAGTGGTGCTTAGTTTTAAAAAAGTGAATTACTGGGGCTGGAGAGATGGCTCAGCAGTTAAAGGTGCTCATTGCCAATTCTGACAGGTGAATTGGATTCCCCAGCACCCACATACAGCTGATTGCCCAAAGTGATGCATGCATCTGAAGTTGGTTTGCAGTGGTAGGAGGCTCTGGTGTGCCCATTCTATATCTCTGCATCTCTCTCTTTTTTCAAATAAATAAATAAATAAATATATTTTTAAAAAATTTCTCAGTGGGCCGGGCGTGGTGGTGCACACCTTTAATCCCAGCACTCGGGAGGCAGAGGTAGGAGGATCACCATGAGTTCAAGGCCACCCTGAGACTACATAGTGAATTCCAGGTCAGCCTGGACTAGAGCGAGACCCTACGTTGAAAAACAAAACTAAATAAATTATTGATGTTCCATTCTATGCCCTTCACTATCTTTTAAACAACCATTTTTCTGGGAAGAATAAATGTCTTGAACAAGTTTATATTCTCTGGACGCACTTCCTCATTTGCTGCAGTCAAACATGATTTAACTAACTAGTGAATGGCTTTCCTTCCTTGGCTGGCAAATGAACCACTTGGAACTTTATTGTGCTTGAGGCCTTGTCACTTTTGGGATACTCTGCAGTGATGAGACGTTTCAGACGTTCCAATTCGTCTGGTCATTGCTTTCTGGGGGTTGAGGGTACTGGGATGAATGCTTCGTCTGACAATGTCAGTGTAGATGGCTGTCATTTTACAACAACAGTGTCACTGTGGTGACTGCAATGGTGCGACACTCAATTCATTCCAAAGCCTCTGCTCTACTGGGTGTTAAGAGCAGGAAGCTCAGTTTTCTTGCTTTGATGTGAGGGCTATGCATTGTGAAATGGATTAAATGCACGTGTCCTTCCCAAAATTCATGCTGGTACTCAATCCTCAATGCAAGTTTTAAGAGTTAGGCCTTAGAAGATGAGCCTCCTGGATGGGGCTTGGCAAAGGGAGGTCCTTCTGCCTGGCTAGCTTTTTCTGTTTTGTTTGTTGTTTTTGAGGAAAGTTCTCACTCTAGCCCAGGTTGACCCATAGTCCCAGGCTGACCTCAAACTCCTCCTACCTCTGCCTATGCCATGTGTCACCACACCTGGCTCAAGGTGCTATCTTAAATATATGTGTATATATATATTTTCAAGGAGAAAGAGAGAGAGAGAGAGAGTGAGCAAATGGGTTCACCAGCACCTCTAGCCACTGCAAACAAACTCCAGATGCATGCAACACTTTGTACATTTGGCTTTATGTGGGTACTGGGGAATTGAACTTGGGTCATTAAGCTTTGCAGGCAAGGTACTATCTTTTAGCAAATTATTTATTTGCAAGCAGAGAGAGAGAGAGAAAGAACACAGGCACACCAGAGCCTTTTGCTGCTGCAAATAAACTCCAGACGCATGTGCCACTTTAGTGTATCCGGCTTTATGTGGGCACTGGGGAATAGAACCCATAAGAGCAGGCTTTGGTAGCAAGCGCCTTTAACTGCTGAGCCATCTCGTGAGGCTGCAAGGTGCTATCTTGAAACAGAAAGAGAAAGCTTCACCAGACACCATGTCTGCCTGCTCCTTAATCTTCAAGTCCCCAGCCTCCAGAGTGATGAGGCGTAAATTTCTGTTCATTATTCATCATCCAGTTTCAGGCAGTTTTAAATGACAGCAGGAATGGACTAAGACACACTGGTACTGAAACAATGAAATAAGATGTCATTGTCCGGTGACAGACGGTCGGAAAGCTGTCGAGTGGCTGTGTAGTTGTGATTTACAGCTTCTGGGCAACAGTGCAAAATAATGACAACATCACACAGCCTGACGCAACTCCTTAGCTCTGCCATTGAAGTTCAAAAGTGCCATAAATAAAGCAGCAAGCACAGTGGTGTCCAAATACAATTTTATTTATGGACAGTAAGAATGGGATTTTAAGTAATTTCTACTTGATGAGAAGTATTCTGCTTTTGATTTTTCAGACATTTAAAATCGAAAACTTTTGGGCTGGAGAGATGGCTCAGCAGTTAAGGCACTTGCCTCCAGTGCCTATGGCCCCGGGTTCAATTCCCCAGGACCCACATAAGCCAGACCCACAAGGTGGTGGCCCTGGTGCATTCTCTCTCTCTCTATCTATCTATCTATCTATCTATCTCTATCTCTATCTCTCTGCTTGAAAATGAATTTTAAAAAAGAAGCAATGGTTTAAAAAATAGAAAACTTTTAAGAGGGTGAAAGATAGAGTCACAGACTGGGAGAAAATATTTGCAAAACTTCCATCTGATAAAGGACTGGCTCTTCTCCCCCAGAAGCCTGCGTAGTACGTTCCAGCGTTCTGACAGCAAGCCAGGAGGGACGAGGCTTTCAGCTCAGTTGCAGCTTGACTTCTCAGTATCCTGTAACCAAAGCACTTGGGGTCTTCTGCAACGGGGTCTTACTGTCTAGCTCTGGTAGGCAACCAGAGAAAGGATTTCAGCTAATTCTGAAGTGGGGATAACTATTAATTATTAATCAAATCGAGGCTACCAGAGCCACCACATCCAGCACAGCTGATCTAAACAGCAGATTCACGGACCCAGCCAGCCCACAGCCTGACTGGGAGGGATCCAGCCTCAGACTCAGCTTGGGTGAAACTGGAGGGGACACCTAGAGATGGTGGTGACCATTGGGAGAACTCGAAAGACAACAGAGAAGAAGTGACAGTGGAGTGTTCAGCACTGGGACATCTCGATCACACTTCCCGAGGCTCATTGTCTATTTCGGAAGAGGTGGTGGAAAGATTGTAAGAGCCAAAGGAAGGGTAGGACTGCTTACAATGCAAACTTCCAGACACAAAATGGCCTTGATATTCATGACTTCGAAGTGCCTGACACTACCTACACATAATGGAGGAAAAGATGATGAGACTGAAACAAAACAGAGACTAATTGAGAGGGGGAAGAGATATGAGGGAGGGTGGGGAGGGAATTATAATGGTTTATTGTCTATAATTAATAGAAGCTATCGATAAAAAGTTAAAAAAGGAAAAAAATGAAAAAGATTAACATTTGCTAAATTTAAAATAGCACAATATCTGTAAAACCAACTTCAGAAATGTTAAGAAGTAGCTTAAGGAAATCAAATGCAATGTTAAGACTTTTTGGGGTTATAATTTTAACAAACCAACTGTGGTGATTTGATTCAGGTGTCTCCCATAAACTTTTGTGTTCTGAATGCTTGATCCCCAGCTGATGGCAGTTTTGGAATTGGAACCTTGTTGGAGCTGTGTTGTTGGGGGCGGGCTTATGGGTGTTATAGCCAGCATCCCCTGGCCAGTATTTGGCACACTCTCCTGCTGATGTTGACCATCTGATGTTGGCCAGGAGGTGATGTCCAGTCTCTGCTCATGAGGTCATTTGCCCTGCCATCATGGAGTTTCCCCTCGAGTCTGTAAACTAAAATAAACCCTTTCAAACTCCCATCAGCTTGCTTTGGTTGGGTTCTTTCTGCCAGCAATGAGAAAGCTGACTGCACCAACTGTTAAAATACAGACAAGCAGGAGGATTTGAGCACTGGTTATTAGATGTAAGCAAGGAATTCTTCTTTCCCTTTTAGTGTGATAAACATTTTGGCTATATTCAATGAAAAAATTAAATTCTTCTAACTGAGAAGTATATATTCAAGGATTGGGGAGATGGCTCAGAGGTCAAAGGTATTTGCTTACAAAACCTGCCGGCCAGGGTTTAATTCCCCAGACCCCATGTAAAGGCAGATGCACCAAGTGGCACATGCATCTGGAGTATGTTTACAATAGCAAGAGGACCCGATGTGCCTGTACTCACTTGCTGTTTTTATCTGTCTCTCTCCCTCTTACACACACAAATAAATGTACTAATTTTAAAAAAAGTATATACTCAAGGAATGGAGACTAAAATGATACAATACCTGAGATTTACTTTAAGATAATTGGGCTGATGGACATGGGTAGGAGAGAGGGAATGAGGCAAGACTGGCCATATATTGATCACTGCTTAAATTAATCTAGATACATGAAGTTCAATATTCTACCTACTTTTGTGTATGTGTAAAAATTTCTATGATGCAAAGTTAAAAAAAGGCTCATGGACCCGGATGTGGTGGCGCACGCCTTTAATCCCAGCACTTGGGAGGCAGAGGTAGGAGGAGTGCCTTGAGTTCAAGGCCACCCTGAGACTACATTGTGAATTCCAGGTCAGCCTAAGCTAGAGCAAAACCCTACCTCAAAAAACCAAAAAAATGCTCAGGGAAGAAAAAAAAGTATATATATATATGTATATATATATATATACATATATATATATATATATTTAGTTGGGGGAGTTAAGAGGTATGGATTGATCCAGGGCCTTGCACATACCACGCAAGTGCTCTATTACTTACGCCACCCCCAACCCTACTAGACCTAATCTGAGAAAATTTAGTAACTTATAAGTTGGGTGCAGAAAGCCACTCTCAAAACTAGTAGTAAAGGCCTGGGCTAGAGTGAGACCCTACCTCAAAAAAATACCAATAAAGGAGCTGGAGAGGTGGCTCAGCAGTTCAAGATGCTTGCTTGCAAAGCCTGCTGGCTAGGGTTCCATTCCCCAGGACCCACGTAAAGCCAGAGGCACAAAGTCTCCCATGTGTCTGGAGTTCACTTGCAGTGGCAGTAGGCCTTTGGGCACCATATCCGTTCTCTCTCTGTGTCTGCCTCTTTCTATCTGTCTCTTTTTTATAATAAATAAGTAAACAAAGTATTGTTTAAAAAAATAGCAATAAGGGGCTGGAGTGATGGCTCAGTGGTTAATGGTGCTTGCTTGGAAAGTCTGGCGGCCAGGGTTCGATTCCCCAGCACCTATGTCAAGTCATGTAAAATGGCGCATGCATCTGGAGTACGTTTGCAGTGGCAGGAGGCCCTGGTGTGGTCATTGATCCTCTCTCTCTTTTTAATATTTAAATATTTTTTTAAAATACCAACAAAGCGAAGACTACACTGTTGCACTCTTTCCCCGGAATTCCAGGAGGCAGAGTGGGTTCTGGGGGTGGGTTACAAGGAAGTAAGTACCCAGATAGGTAGCAGCCTCGAGTAACATTTCTGGCAAACCTTGGCGGAGGGCCTTCTCCAGGCCAGTCAGGTCTGAGGCTCCATGGTGAGCACCTTGTCCCCAGCAGTCCCTGCTTTTGGGGAAGAGCGATGAGATGCGTGCCATTGAGTTTTGGGGTGCACCACCCAGCCTCACCTGTCCCCTTCCTTTCTACCAGGTCATGGAACAGATTGCTTCCCAGGAGAAAAACATTGCAGTTCTAGAGAAAGCCATCTGTGACCAAGAAGGGCCTGCCAAGGTGGCTCACACTCGCCTGGAGACCAGGACTCACCGGCCTAATGTGGAGCTGTGTCGTGATGTCGCTCAATATCGGCTGATCAAGGAGGTCGAGGAGATCACTCGCAATGTCGCCAGGTGGGCCCCAGCTCTGGGGTGCAACCCCAGCCTAGATGGCAAGCAGGGCTGAGGCAGCACACTGGAAGGAAGACTTCCCAGAGGCCAGTCTTGCTGACTGCTATCACTCACCAAGTGGATCCCAAGACATCTTGCTAAAGTCCGAATCCAGATGTTTAGTTAAAATCTATGGTTTTAAATATTGATTTTATTTTTCAATGCTGGGTCTCAAACCCAGGGCCTTACACGTGTTATGCAAGTGCTCTACCACTGAGCTACAAGACCCAATCCTTGTTATTTTGAGACCAGGACTTGTTAGTAGTTCAGGTTGGCCTTGAACTTGCTGTGTAGCTTAGGTTGGCCCCCAACCTATCAACCTCCCATCTCTGCCTCCTGAGTGCTGGGATTAGAGGTGTATACCACCGCTTCCTGCAAATGCTGGCCTTTCAAGGTGTCTGTATTATTATCCTGACTGTAACCACCAATCAGAAAGCTCTGTCTTGAGGAAGAGCAAGCAAGCAAAGGGGAAGAACACTATGAACTTGACTTTCACACAGAATACACAGGTACATTTTCCCCTTTGAAAAAGTAATGTAGGTTAAAAAGAAAAGAAATAAAAGGTAATATAAGGCTGGAGAGATGGCTCAGTAGTTAAGTCACTTGCCTGCAAAGCCCAAGGACCCCGGTTCAATTCCCTAGTACCCATGTAAAGCCAGATGCACAAAGTGGCACATGCATTTGGAGTTCATTTGCAGGGGCCAGAGGCCCCTGGCACACACCCATTCTCTCTCTCTCTCTCTCTCTCTCTCTCTCTCTCTCTCTCTCTCTAATAAATAAAAATTAATTAATTAAAAAGTGATGTAGGAGCCATGCATAGTGGTGCATTTCTTTAGTTCCAGCACTTGGGAGGCAGAGGTAGGAGGATTACCATGAGTTCAAGACCACCCTGAGATTAGTGAATTCCAGATCAGCCTGGGCTAGAGCAAGATGACCCTACCTGGAAAAAAAGGGATATATGGCTGAGTGGTTAAAAGGTTTACAAATCCTTCTGGCTTGGGTTCAATTCCCCAATACCCACATAAAGCCAGGTGCACAAAGGAGTCTGTGTCTGGGGTTCATTTGCAGCATCTAGAGGCCTGAGTACACCCATACTTTCTCTCACAAACAAACAAACAAAACATGTCAAAAAAGAAGAGAAAAGAAAAGATGATGCAGAAAGAACACTAATTGCCCTTATCCTCCTCCTCCCAGGTTAAAGGAAACCCTGGCCCAGGCTCAGATGGAGCTGAAGGAGCTGTATCGCAGACAGCTCGCCCTGCAGGAGGAGATCCATGTCAAGGAGAACACCATCTATATTGATGAGGTGCTGTGTATTCAGATGAGGAAGTCCATTCCGCCTCGCGATGGTGAGGACCATGGGTGCTGGGCAGGGGGCATCCGTCCTGAAGCCATCTGCTACCAATAGAAGCCATTCAGATTCCCATTAAATCTTGTTACAGAGCACAGTAGCACTGAACTGTCATTGCGGGTGGCCAGATCATTGGCCAGCATGCCACAGCCTCTTTGATCCCAGGCATGCTTCCAGACAAGGCTCTGTTCTGCTGCGGGTGTGGAGAGGCATTTTTTAGGGTTCAATGCTGTGCACCAGCACGGACCACTCCAAGGAAAGGAGTTCAAGCCATTTGAGATCCATTCCAATTGAATACTTGGGCTGGATTCAAACATTTCTCAGGTCTCAGCATCCTCTCTCTCTAGAAAGCGGTGCTACTACTGTTAGATCCCTGTTCTCCTGCCCAGGCAAGTTTATTCATAAAACAGACGAAAGAGGGACAATCCCTAGATTGGGAGTCCCCTTGTCCTGAGGATCAGGCAAAGGGCATCCCAGCTCTTAAGTTTAATCTAAAGGCTGGAGAGATGGTTCAGCAGTTAAGGCACTTGCCTGCAAAGCCTATCCACCCTGGTTTGATTCCCCAATACACATGTAAAGCTGTATCACAAAGTGGCACAAGTATCTGGAATTTGTTTGCTGCTGCTTGGAGGTCCTGGCATACCCTCACTTTCTCTCTAACTCTGTCTCCATCTGTCTTTCTTGCTAATAAAAAAACAATAATTCAGCTAGGTGTGGTGGTGCACACCTTTAATCCCAGCACTTGGGAGGCAGAGGTAGGAAGAACACTGTGAGTTCGAGGCCAGCCTGAGACCACATAGTGAGTTCCAGGTCAACCTGGACTAGAATGAGACCCTTACCTGGAAAAACTAAAATAATAATAGTAATTCAATCTCATGTCAGGGAAGTAGAAGGCAGAAGCAGGTTGCTGGTTATGGGGTCTGAGATGAAATATCTCTGGTTCAGAGACTGGGCAAGTTTCAGAGGGTCTCAGGGGCCACTTGTCCCTGCTGTGGGGCACAGACCCCAGAACTTCAGGACACGCTGGGAAAGAGGCAGCTTCCCCTGGCCAACATGTCCTACAGTGCCCTCACGTGGCAAAAAGTTTGAGATCATTTTCCCTCTGGGTGCCTGGGTTTGCAGACCAGTTAGGAATTGTTGGAAGTTTATTTTTTTAATGCTCAGTAACAGTAAAGGAAAAGGAAAAACAATCTAATTCCTGCCACAGATTCAAGTCAGTGGTTGAGAGTGTGGGTGTCAGGACCTATAGCTCAGCAGTAAAGTACTTGCTTAGCACACACCCATCCCTCAAGTCCTTGCCCTCCAGAACACTCAGGTAGGTCCTAGAGCCCCGCATCCCTGAGAGTTCCTGGGATACCCAGAGTCCCTGTATGGAATAAGACAGTCCTTGTGCAGAGCCTCATGTACGGACGGTCTCAGGGGGAAGCATGTTCTCAATAAAAACAAGTCATTTGATGATCCCCACCTCTATACCACCATAACTTTTGCACAGCTGAAACTGTGACATTGTCTCAAGGTTTTAACCCTTTTCTCCCTGAATTGCACCTTGCACCTAGTTTCCACATCGCTGCATCCTTGCGATGAGCCTGGGCCTCTTTGAAAGTTTCACCAAGCTCGTTTCCCATTCTCACTCTTTCATTCCAAAAGAACTCACTCTGCCTCCAGACAGCTGTCTTTGGCTGAGTCATGGCAGCTCAGGAGCACGGCTGGGCGACCATCAGAGGAAGACCTATGCTGTAGGAAGCCGCTCATCCATCCAGGCATTCCTTCAACAGCTCGGGAGCACGTTCCTCGGGTGGGCTCGCCCTCTGAGCACCCTCGGCACTAACATTTGGCGCCTAACACCTAGCACACACCAGGGGGTGAGCCCAGGCACCAGCCGGGGAGTCAAAAGACCTAGATTCTAGCTCTGGGCAGTGCCTCTGCCCTGTGCTCACAGGAAGTCTCTGGGTGCTCTGCAGCTGTTCCAATGGACATAGCCAACAATCTTCTAGAAAAGCCCCTAGTAGTGGGTTGGAGAGATGGCTCAGCCGATAAGGCACTTGCCTCCAGTGTCTAAGGCCCAGGGTTCAATTCCCCAGGACCCACATAAGCCAGACCCACAAGGTGGTGGCTCTGGTGTTCTCTCTCTCTCTCTCTGTATCTCTCTCCTTATAAAATATTTTTTTAAATATTTTATTTATTCATTTTCAAGCAGAGAGAGAGAGAGAGAGAGAGAGAGAGAGAGAGAGAGAGAGAGAGAGAGAGAGAGGACACCAGGGCCACCACCTTGTGGATCTGGCTTATGTGGGACCTGGGGAATTGAACCCGGGGCCTTAGGCACTGGAGGCAAGTGCCTTAACCGCTGAGCCATCACTCCAGCCTCCTTATAAAATATTTAAAAAAAGAAAAACCCCTAGTAGTGATTATGGCTCCGAGAGCCCCCCCCCATATCAGCTTGCAGTGCCCACTCGGGCTCTTATGTGTCGCTCAGTACAGCTTCAGTGCCCATCTGAGGTGGGTCCAGGACAAGTTTCTCAGCTCCTTTTTGACTTAGTTCTCCATATGTGAAACAGACTTAATGAAAACTCTTTCCAGGATGGGGGGCAGGGGGGAGGGGGGACAAGGAGTGTTAGGCTCTTGACACAGTGGTAGGCACGTGCTGTCTTCACCAGAAATACTATTTTGATTAGAGGCTATTTAACAATGTATAAGCAGAAAATTCAGGAATATAAAGATTTCAAGGAAAAAATTGTTAGGTATTTTGCTCATACACTCCTACAACCTGGTCCATGTTTCACAGAGGTGTTTACAGCTAGCCCATGGTTGTCAAAGCTTTGTGGCCATGAACTTCACCTGTTGCATCTCTTTCGACCTGCCCATCAGATACCCTTTCAGGATATCAGAAGCCTTATTCTTGCCAGGCTGAGTGGTGCACACCTATAATCCTAGCATTTGAGAGGACCAGGAGTTCAAGGCCAGCCTGGGCTACATAGTAAGACTGTGTCAAACAACCACAACCCAAAAAGCAAAGGATTAAATCAATAATCTTATTCTTAGGTAATAAATTTTAATGTCATTCTTTCAATCAGGAGTCATTTAAAGTTGAATCTTCTTTAAATAGGATGGAAGTAGACTTTGTAATCAACATGAAAGAAACACAGCATTGGTTTCATATCTTCAGGGGTTGAATAAGCAGCAGTAAATAAAAATTCACCCAGTTAGTGCAGAATTTAGCACACTTCAGAAATCTTTTTTTAAAAAAGGAGCAGTGTTATCTGGCTAAATACATATATTATGCCCTCCAAACTGCCTCATAAGCACTTAAAAAAATCATACCCATATACTAATGCTACTCTCACTTCTGTCTAGAGAAGCCTCTCTTTTCAGATGGCAGTGACCACTGAGATGACTCAAAAGACACCACAGTACTGAGAAGAAATGACAGTGGAGTGTTCGGCACTGGGACATCTCTATCACACTTCCCGAGGCTCAGGGTCTATTGTGGACGAGGTGGTGGAAAGATTGTAGGAGCCAAAGGAAGGGGAGGACTGCTTACAACGCAAACTTCCAGACACAACATGGCCCTGATCAATTCATGACTTCACAGTGCCTGATGATACCTACACATTATGGGAGGAAAAGATGATGACACCGAAACAAAACAGACTAATTGAGACAGGGAAGAGATATGGGGGGGGGGAGGGAATCATAATGGTTTATGGTCTATACTTATGGAAGCTATCAATAAAAAATTAAAAAGGGGGGATTGAGTTCCAGGTCCACCTGGACTAGAGTGCGACTCTGACTTGAAAATACCAAAAAAAAAAAATGGGGGTTGGGACTAGAGAGATGGCTCAGTGGTGGAAAGCACCTGCTTGCCTTTGCAAGCCTGACATCCTAGGTTCGATTCCCCAGTACTCATGTAAAGCCAGATGCTTAAAGTGTCACCTGAGTCTGGAGTTCATTTATAGTGGCAAGAGGCCCTGGTGCACTCACACTTTCTCTCCCTCTTGCTCTCTCTCTGACTCAAATAAAGAACAACATTTTTTTTAAAAGGAAGAAAAATCTCATGAGTACTGATCTGCCTCAGCAATCAATTTAGGTCATTTTCTACAACAGAGCATCATGGGATGGATGCCTGTATCCCTCCAAAATCCATATGTTGAAACCTCCCCTCTAATACACAGGTGGTAGGAAGTGGGCTCTTGGGGAAGAAGTTAGGAGTCCATGACGTCATGAGGGATTAGTGACCTCACAAGTGTTCCAAGAGCTTCTGCTTCTCACTTCCAGGAGTGAGGACTCAGTGAGGAGACACTACCCTTGAACACAGAAATGCACTTTCATCAGACCCAGTTCATTCCTTGACCTTGGACATCACATTGGTCTGGAGTGTGAGAAATAAATGTTTTTTTAAAAAAATATTTATTTGCAGGTGGACAGAGAGATAGAAGAGAGACAGAGAGATAATGGGCGCACCAGGGACTCCAGCCGCTGTGCATCTGGCTTTACCTGGGTACTGGGGAACGGAACCTGGGTTGTTAGGCTTTGCAGGCAAGCACCTTAACCATGGAATCATCTCTCCAGCCCTGAAAAATAAATGTTTACTTTAAGCTCCCCGATCAGGGATGTTCTTAGCCCTGCAAAACCTAACAACAGAGCAGAGGTTCAAAGAGGAATACGGGAACTCATGATTGTTCTCACCGTGGCCTAGCTCACTTCCTGGCTCCCAACAAGTTCTTTTTTTCTTTATATACACGGATATTGTGGCACATTATTACAATAGCAAAAATAGAAATAACCAAACTTGAAATTTTTGATCGCGAACTTTAATATTTGAACTCGCTGTGATTTGGTTGTGTTCCTGTCATCCTCCTTGGTTCCCTCTCCCCCAATCTGAGGACCCTCCTCTTTCAAGGTAGTCCATCTCTGCTTTGTTTCACCCCTTCTGTCCTCTGTGACAAAATGTTTCTGGACAAGAACAGCTTAGGTCTTGTGGGGGTGTTGGGAATCACTGTGGGGTCATGAACGCACCAGTCAGTTCATGTAGAAAGGACAGTGTCCCACAGTATGCCTTCCCACCCTGTGGCTCTTACATCCTTCACCCTCTAGTTCTAGAACATTCTCTGAGCCTTGGAGGGTGGGATAGAAATCTCCTTTTTGTGTTGAGCTCCTGACCGCCTCTTCATGTTGATGAGTGTTGAGTCTCCTCAGTGCCCTTCAGACTCATGTTCAATACATCACTTTCTCCTCAGTGTTCCCCAGACCCTGGTGGGTGTGATAGGGTGACTCATCCCCTACTAGGAACTAGGTTTTCTCTTCTTGTCTAGATTAGTCTAGGGTCTCGCCGGTATTTGCCACCATCTCTAAAAAGAAGGTTCTCTAACCAAAAGTAGTAAGATCCGCTTTAATCAAAAACATAAACATACACATTTAGAAGCTTTAAAATAGTATCTGTTTATTTATTTGCATGCAGAGAGAGCAAGAGAGAGAGAGAGAGAGAGAAAGAGAGAGAGAGAAAAGAGAGAATAGGCGCTCCAGGGCCTCTAGATGCTGCAGATGGACTCCAGATGCATGCGCCACTTTGTGCATCTGGCTTTATGTGGCCGTGTACTAGAGAATCAAACTTTTGTTGTTAGGTTTTGAGTAGGAGGTGTCTCTAGCCAGAGCCCAAACCTAAGCGCTAAAACTTATTGGTCAGGTATGAACCAATCAATGGTCTCCCTGCCCACCTAGGGCAGGAAATACTGACTGAGCAGTTAATCTGCTGTCTCTTCCCCACATGGCAAGCTAGCAGAAGGACCTCTGAATCTCCTGGCCTTAGAAAGGTAAGGCCAGAAAGGAAGGCTCCAGATTCTTCCCTCATGAACCTCTCCTTCTCATGATGGGAGCCCTCTGTTATCTTTTCTTCTGCTGCTTGTTTAGCTGAACAGCATTAAGTTCTATTAAACTCTCTGACATGTGTTTTCCCCACACTTGTGGCTGGAGAACTCTGTAACTCCCCATGTTCCCTTAAATAATAAAGTCTCCCACTATACCTTACTATCTTGTTGTCTATGATTTTAATTCTTTAACTTTGTAGACAAGAACTCGGGTATTCTTTAAATTTTGGGGCGTATTAGAATTTTTGCTGGGCATTATCTAAATTCTAACCCCCCAGATCACCCCGTTACAATCTGTTATGTGAACCGGAAACAGAAAGCCAGTTGACAAGAGAAAAACTAGAGGCCAGTGTACCAAGACAAAGCAACTCACGCCCACTCCTGCAGTTCCTTCCTTTGCTTCAGGAAGTTTCTGAGGGCCCTGGCTTCTGAGAGACCCTCCCACTCACTGACTTGACTTCCAGTGGCTTGTCACAGAGAGTTAGCACTCTCAGGCCTTGGCTGCCTGACTGGAGGGGTGGGACAGGGGTAGGGCCACCCCTGAGTGGGATCTTGATGGAGAAATTAATGTGTGTTAGCTTGGTGGAAATATTCCATGCAGTGACACAGCATATATCAAGATTGTGTCCCAAAGGGACCCAACCTGCTTCCACAGCAGTGAAGTGAAGCACTGGGCGTGGTTGGGTCCCCGAGGGATAGAAATAAATATCATGTTAAAATCAAGGATGATAACCTTGTGTGGCAGTTTGGATGGGTGTCCCCCAATAGATTCAAGAGTTTATTAAAGTTTTTCTCTAGGTACCTGGCTGGAAGGTGTGTCACCTTGGATGGATCCTAGGGTTCAGCCCTAAGGTGTGTCTGGGGTGGATTTGGAATTCCAGCTATACATATGCAAAGAACAGTCTGAGCTCAAGCCTAGAGTTCCTGCTTTTTGAGAATTTTGCGTGTGCTTGCTTGAGGTGCTGGTGAAGGGTTCCTCTCTCTGCTTGGACCTGTGAAAGGGGCCAATCTCTTTCTCCATTCTGGAACTTTCCCTGGATCTATTACTTCAATAAATACTTTCCTCCCAAAACTGTGCCTGGTTTGGAGATTCATCCCAGCATCATGTGGCTGACCCGGACACCTTGTAAGGCGAGCACTCTGGTAATGTTGACATTAAACGTGTTGCGTGCCTGGTAGCACCAACTGTCCTTCCCATTTTACAGGTGGGAAAACCAAGACCTGAAGCCTACCACAGGAAGGATTTGGACTCAAACAAGTTATCACTAACACATATATACCAAAACCATAGCACCACTTTAGTAGCAAGGAGAGATGCTATATTAAGAAACTGAGGCACATCGCTAATTTGCTCCTTGTGACTCAGTGTCAAATTTAGAGACTGAGCTTAAAGTTTCCAAATCCATTCTGAGACGTTAATGCCTTAATCTCAGGAAGTCTCCTTCCCACGACAGAAGGGGATGCGTATCAACAGGTTCTAGGTGAGCAGGTCTTTTCTATGGAGGAACCACACTCAGTGACTCAGATCCCCAAAAGCAGAAGGGAAGCTTTAAGGGAAACCATGAACTTGAGCCTGCAAGTCGTTTGGTTCATGGGCTTTCCAACCACCTTGCATCTTGTTACCCTTGACTGTGGCTTGGAGGAGGACATGTCCTGACGATGAGTCCCTTCATGTTCTGGGCAGTCAACTGCACACAGAGCCCCAAGGTGCCACAGACAGGTGCCCCGATTGGCTTTCTAGCCCACCAGCTGTACCCAGCCCCAGGTCATCTTTGCACCAGGAGTGAAGTTTGTTCTCTGTCTTGCAGACAAGGGGGCCATGCACCTTAGTTCTGACCAAGAAGGCAAAGGAAGAAGCTGACGAAGGATTCTGGGAAAGATTTTTAACAGTGGTGTTATCATTCATGTCTCTTCTTCCTGCCTTGTCTATGACTGACGTGTGTGGGGCCACAGCAGCCTCTGGGGACCATGAAGAAAGGCCATGAGGGGCTGGAGAGATGGCTTAGTGGTTAAGATGTTTGCCTGCAAAGGCTAAGGACTCTGGTTCGATTCCCCAGTACCCATGTAAAGCCAGATGCACAAAGTGATGCATGCATCTGGAGTCCGTTTGCAGTGGCTGGATGCCCTGGAGCACCCATTCTCTCTGTTTCTCTTCTACCTCTTTCTGCTTGCAAATAAGTAAATTTAAAAAAGACCATGAAGAGCACAGAGTAGACATACTAGCAGCAGCTCTGGGGAACCTCAAATAAAACCAGTGGCACCCCAAGTCTAACCTATTTGCTTAGGCCATTGTTGAGTTTGCTGACCCTCAGACTTTGGTGTGTCCAACCCATTGTAGAGTGAGTGTGGAGCCCAAGAAAGATCAGCTAACCCAAGTCAATTACCCCAAAAACAAAATGTTCACAGAGGACTCATGGGTGAAATAAAGTTTGGAGGGAGAGTTCCTTTGACCAAAGCAGGGTCACTGGGGACAGAGGTCACCCAGAATCTCATCCAACCTCCTCATTCCCTGGATGGGAGACCTGAGTCCTAGTGCCTGGCAAGAATGTGTATCTGGGTTAGAGCAAGGGACGGAAACAGGCTCACCTCCTACAGAGAGCTCTCCCAATCAGAGCCTTAAAGTTCATGAGACATTCCACAGACTTCTCAAGGGAAGAAACTTGAAGGACACTGACATGCCAGAGGTCATACAGCTAATGCATTTTCGGCGACTGATTGGATCTTGGGCATTCAGATCAGTAATCAGAAATTAGTATCTCATGTCAATGTCAATGGTGAGTCCTTTTTTAAAAAAATGTTTTTATTATACTTATTTGAGAGGGGACAGTGTGTATGGGAGCACCAGGGCTTCTTGCTACTGCAAACAAACTCCAGATGCGTGTGCCACTTTGTGCCTCTGGCTTTATGTGGGTACTGGGGAATCAAACCCAGGCCAGCAGACTATGCAAGTGACTCTAACTGCTGAGCATACCTTTCCAGATCTGAGTCTTTTTAAAAATGTAAAAATCGGGCTTAAGGCTCTTGCCTGCAAAGCCTAAAAGACTTGGGTTTGATTCCCTGGTTCCCATGTAAAGCCAGATGCACAAAGTGATGCATACATCTGGAATTTGTTTGCAGTGCCTAGAAGTCCTGGTGCGCCCAGTCTCTCTGTCTGTCTCTCTCTACCTCTCTCTGTTTGCATATATATATATATATATTTAATGTAAAAACTAGGAAAAGGCTCATTTATACCCTGAAGCAGGGAGAGTTTGCTTGTCTGCCTGTATCTGAGTCTTTAGGTTCCTGTGGAGAAGCTAACGTAGACCTAATACCTAATGCCTTCATTCAGCCAGCAAAGGTGGCTCACATATCACGCAGCAGGCCTGTGGCACTGGGGCTGCTAAAACTTGAACCTTGTCTCTCAAAGGCCCATGTAATAAAAGCTTGGTCCCCAGCTTGACATTATTGGGAGGTGTTGGAAACTTTAAGAGGTGGAGCCTAGGGGGCCATCTTTAGGTCATTGGGGATGTGCCCTGCTTTTCCTTGCTCTCTTTGGCTTCCCAACTATGAGATGAATGGTTTTGCTCTATCACACACTGTGCTATGTGGGTGTCCTATGTGGTGTCTCAGCACAACAGGGCTGATGGATCATGGGCTGAAATCTCTGAAACTGTAATCCAAAACAAACCCTTTCTCTCTCTAAGTTTATTCTATCAGGTATTATAGTAACAGAACTGTCTAACAAAGACAGTGGGTGTAGGGTCATTTGCTTACTCATTCACACACGTATTTACAGAGTTATTATAGTGCCAGGTACTATGTTGAGTTCTGATGCCAGAGACAACAAGAGAGAGCTCCTTGGCGTTCAATCCGAGGGCAGAGAGTATTGGGAAATGACAATGCCATTTCAGACAGTAGAAAGTGCCGTGATGGGGCTGTGGTGTGATAGCAGGTTTCCGGCTGGGCGATCATTTGAGATGGGGTGGTCCCAGAGGGCCTTCCTCATGGGTTGAGCTTGAGCTTAGATGAAGGAGAGTAACAAGGTGGCATCATGGGGTGCCTGGGAAAACATCTCCTCTAGACTTCATAGTGAACAGCCAGTGTCTGGAGAGAGGGAGACGGTGGTGCAAGCCAAGATCAGAGAGGTGGGCTGGGGTCAAACTATATAGACCATGGTCAAGTTCAAGCCAGCTTCTGGAGACAGACATAGAATTGGGTAGCGCAAATTGGAGTTAGGGGTTCCAGAAGGTAATTAGAAAGGTGTGGGGCTGGGGAGGGGGGCAGCACTGGAGAGATGGCTCAGCAGTTAAGGCATTTCCCTGCAAAGCCCATCAACCAAGGTTCAACTCCCCAGTACCCATATAAAGCTGGATGCACAAAGTGTTGCATGTGTTCATTTGCAGTGGTTGGAGGTCCTGGCGTGCCCATTCTCTCTGCCTGTCTCTCTTCTATCTCCCTCTGCTTGCAAATAAATAAATAAAGAGAAAGAAAGATATGTGAGGCCTCTGATTGATTTCTCCCAATGGTGATGGGCATGGCCTGAGAGTCTGAACTTAAATGAGTCAGAGACATGGATGGGCAGGTTTTCTGCCTCTCCAGCCTCTCATTTCTTTCCATGCCATCTCCCCATGCTCAGGAAGGGACAGATGCACGGTTGTGGGGAGTTCTTTCTTGGGTTTTGTCAGAAAGAAAATTGTCCTTACCTGCCCGCGGGTCGGTCACAGCGAGGGCCCTAGAGAAGGGGTGAGAATGGGGTGGGAACGAGAGACAGAAAGAGAGAGAGCAAGATGGATTTCCGATCAAACTCATTTTATTACAAGCAGGCAATGCCTTAAATACAGGGGAGCAAAGTGGAGCTAGGTGGTTGCTGGGAATTAGCAACCTGGTTGCTAGGTAACTCGGTCACAGCAGGGGTCATGATCTCTAGGAGAAAAGCCTGCAGGCAGAAGAGAGAAGGTTTGGCAGAGAAGATAGGAACTTAGCATTAGTTAGTAGGAGGAAGAGCAGAGACCTTCAAAAACGACTCAGGGAACTGAGCGGAAGAGGGGGCTGAAAGATTGTGAGAGCCGTGGTGGGG
>PVHP010027883.1:0-23617 GCA_004024765.1 Zapus hudsonius
GAAAGGAAACTGCCATCAGCTGGGGATCAAGCATCCAGAACACACTAAGATTATGGGGGACCTTGAATCAAACCACTATAGGAGGAGTGTCACAAGTCAAGGCTTGTCTGGGCTACAAAATGAACTCGAGGCCAACCACATGGAAACTAGTTTCAAAATTAAAAATAAATAAGTGGCTGAAAACACGAATCCTTGGTTCATAGGTTGTGGAAAACATGGGCTAGACTGTCCATGGACTCTACAGTTTTCCAACACCATTTTACATTGTCACCAAGATCCAGTATCTTCAGCCTCTTAAATGTTTCCATTGGGATGAGTGACAGGTTCCATTGAGATTTGTTTTGTGTTTCTCAATTAGTAGTGAGTTCAAGCATTTTATTCCACTCACTGGCCATTAGAATTTTCTCTTTTGTGATTAATTTGATACCCTACCACCACCATATTTTTTATACTGTGGGTCTAATTGATTGGTTTATAAAGAATACTTCCCATTTTCTTCATATGCAAACATATTCTCAAGGTGTCGTACTGTCAGACTTTCATAAAGCATGTGGATTTCATTGCTTACTTGGTTTCTGTGGTGGTGGTAATTGAGACAGGGTCTTGCTCCATATCTTGGGTGCACAGTCCTCCTGCCTCAATCTCCAAATGCTGGGTTGGAATTTTTAAGCCACTATACCTGGATTAAATGTGTCTTTTGATTATTATTTTAAAGTGGGGTGAAGGGCTAGAGAGCTGGAAAGATGGCTCAGCATTTAAGGCACTTGCCTGCAAATCAGAAGGACCCAAGTTCAGTTCCCCAGTAGCCACATAAAAGCCAGATGCACAAGGTGACACATGTTTCTGGAGTTTGTTTGCAGTGGCTGGAGGCCCTGGCATACCCATTCTCTCTCTCTCTCTCTCTCTCTCTCTCTCTCTCTCTCTCTCTCTCTCTGTATATATATATATATATATATATATATATATATATATATATATATATTTGCTTCTCTCTCAAATAAATAAATAAATAAAATTAAAAGGAGGGTCTAGAGAGATAACTCTGTGGTTAAAGATCCTTGCTTGCAAAGCCTGATACCTTAGGTTCAATTCCTCAGTGCCCACGTAAAACTGGATGAACAACGTGGTGTTCTTTGCAGTGGCTGGAAACTCTGGCACACACATTATTCTCTCTCTCTCTCTCTCTCTCTCTCTCTCTCTCTCTCTCTCTCTCTCTCTCTCTCTCTCTCTCTCATATAAATACATACATATTTTTAAAAAGTACTTCTGTCCTCCACAAACGCTCCAAAGGCAGCAGAATAGAAGGGGTCACTCTTGTGTGCAGAGCAGAAAGTGTTTCTTCATAGGGTGGGAGCAGAAGACTCTTTGCACTGTAATCCAAAGGGTTTCAAGACGGTAGTTGGATGCCAGCAGCCTTTCTGGCTGTGCAGTGTCGTGCACACCGCGGAGTATCTCACAGCCCTGCTGTGGGCTGTGGCCAGCGTGCCCCAGGCATGCATCTGATACTAATGAATGCTCCTCTGCTTCCACAAGTTCACAGGCGCCTCTGGTCCCTGCCAGCTGACGTCACTCAAAGTAGGACAAGACCCTCCCACTGCCTTTGCTCATTGACTTTGATGGGCTTCTCTGGGCGCTCTTGTCACATGGGGAACTTTAGAAAGTCATCAGGTCCTACTGACTGCATGCCCAGGACAGCGAGGACGTGTCGGGGGGCCTGTAGCTGCTCCCTAAGTCTTGCAGTAGGATACCCCCAGAGCTGAAGCTGGTCTGGCTTGCTGGACAGACGCCTCATGTCACCCCAGACAAAACGCAGCACTCGAGAGGTAAGGAGGACGTGAGCTCAAGCTGAAGTCATGCTATGAGCTTTGCTTTCTAAAGACTGGCTTGTCTTGCCAGAGGGGTCATTCACGCTGTTTTTATTTAAGTGCTGAGGTGGATTCAGCACAAGCAAGGAAAAACTGTAACTGGTTTTAAGCCAGTCTTACTGAGATCATTTAGTAGCTGGGGATTGGGGGGGAGGGCTTGGCAACTGGGGGGAAATGAAGTGTGTGCATCAGTGGTTAACCAGTCCTCTTGGCCTTGCAAACATTCTGATAACTGGGGTCTCGGGCTGCTTTCTTGCTGAGACCTTTCCATGCAAACTGGGGTGTTTTGATTTCTTAGGTCGGTTTGATCATTGTTAAAATTTTGAGTCAAATGAAGTCAAACAGGAGAGTATCATGTTTAAAATACTTAAATACAGGGCTTTACTGCCTAAGGATTGTCAGGGTCCTTGATTTACAATGTTGACAGGAAAGATCATATAATCATTAACGACATTTAAAAACTATGTTTTTACAATACAGTTTTATGAGACACTGCAAGTTCGTCCTGTGCCTCAATCTCACCACGAAAAACTTGGAGCATAGTATCTTTGTTTAAACAAAATTTCAAAACAAATCATATCATTGATAATGATACTATCATTATTACTCTTTAGACTTTAAAAAATCCAGAGCCAAAAATCCAGAGCCCGGAAATATAAAATTCATGAGGTTACAAATATATGTTTAGTGTTATACACAAATATTTTTAAATCGATTTAATGTAGGTTGTCTCAAAACTCTAAGCTTCATAGTTGTTCTAACCCAAACTGCACTTGGAGAAAAAGTTTTTGCTAAGAAACAGCTGTGTGGAAATCATTTATTCTGTGGTGTGTTATATTAAAACATTATCACAAGCAATAAATTCTGAGACAACTGGCTTAAACCTATGTGATTTTCAGAAATAGCTTTCATTTTTAATTTTGTAAAAATCGAGAATTCCTTGCTTGTGTTGGCTGACATTAATTTTTGTGTGCATGTAGGCTGTGGTGTAGTTCACTGTCAGAGACTTGCCTAACTTGTGCAAAGAACTGGGTTCAACCCCCAGTACTCAACAACCAATGGGGAGATCTGTGCACTGATCACAATGGCTTGGGGACATTAGAAACTGCACACAAGTTTGTGTGCAGGTTAGGGGTCAATGACTGTGTAGTTGTCCCTATTTTGAGGGACTTCTAGAATAAGTATTCTGATAGACGTGCCTGCTTTGTAGGAATGTTATCAGACATGAAATGACTGCTATATTTTTCCTGCAGAAGAATTCTGCATGAACTAGGAAAATACATGACACCAAACCCAGACTTATCCAAATGGCAAGTATATTCAATTGATGACATTGAATGGTTTCAGCAGTGAAGTTTGACATAATCATAATATTTAAGTGTGACTGTGTGACTATATGTATGACTTTAAAGTTAACAGTTAATTCTATCGTCACCAGCTATGATGAGGAAGCTCTGTAGGAAGGTTTGGTCTTTTAAACACCCTCTTTCCTAAGACTAAACTTTTTTTCCTTATGGCCTGCCTAATACTCATCATTTTAGGGTCTTTGTTTTTATGACAGTATCTTGTTATCTAACCCAGGCTTGTCTCTAACTCCTAAATCTCCTCCCTCAGACTCACAAGTGCTGAGATACAGGTATGCGCCACCATACCCAACTTGTTTGAGTGCTTTTGACGTATCTATGTTGCCCAGTCTTGTCTTAAATTTACAATCTTCTTGCCTCTGCCTTTTCAAATCCTGGAATTACAGGCCTATGTTCCTCTCTCGTTATTTAATCTGCACTGTTCCTTGAATTGGACTGATAAATACATGGATTATCTTCAGTGCTCAAAATAACTGTCAAGACTTTCTTCTATAACCATTTAACACTTTAAATCTAGTCTTCATTGAAATTCTCCAATAATGATGGAAATTTTTCTCTTAAGGCTGGGCAATAATATTAAAGAGAATTTTTAAACAAATGCACTCACATATATGAATTTATGTGCATCTATATACATTAATAGCTTTTTAGGATATAGAAACTGTGGTTGTTATTTTGTTCTAACACAAGTATAATATCAATTTTATATCAGTTGTATTTTTGAAAGTCATTCCAAATCCCATATGTGTGAAAATACACTTGGATATTTTTCATTTAATTTTCATCTTACATTAAAATAAAATTAGTAAACCAATGTAATTTAGCAAAGATAATTAATTTTCAGTACCAAAGGCAGTAAATATATTAGTCTGCCTAGTATTGAGTACACTTGTTGCTTTCTCTTGAATTCTGGCATTGTTGCATCATTAAGTATCTTGAAAATGATTTATTTATTGACCATGATTGTGTGTCATTATTCTTAGACAAAGAATGCTACTTTTTCTATCTCTTTGCATCTTTCCCTTCATGTAACACTAGACTGTGGCCAATAACAAGAGTTTAGATCTAGTCAGACTCGACATTGAATTCTATACGACTTCCTGTGTTTGGCAGGTATTGTGTTCTCTGATCCCTTATTTCACTAACTGTAAAATTAAAAAGAAGAAGAGCATACATTTTCAGAAGAACTTAAAGACAAGTCAGAGTACATATAGACTGAGATTTTGTATGGGATGCTTAGGAAAAATTACCTGCAGTTTTTAAGGGAATACATGTGCCACCCTGCATGTTCTGCAATGGATAAGGAATTTAGCTCTGACTTTCCCCAGACTGTGGTACTTATGACAGGCAGCAAAGGGAAGTTGTAAGCCCACTTTCACTTGCACAGTAAAGCAAGAGGAAATTATTGAAGTGCACAGACTCATGGGATATCTGTAGGTTCATTCTCAGAGGAGAGATTATTAACAGATCTGGGAGGTGGAACTCCTGACTGCACCTCTGTAGTTTGCTTTCAGAGGGCTGGAAGAAGGCGAGTGTAAATCCTGCAAATCTGTGCAAAAACCTCAGCATTTGTGTACAGGGCCATGATCATTCTTTAACTTCAGTCCTTTCTCAAAGTGGTCTTCAGCAGCGCCCAAAAGGTGAAAAGAAAACAAGAGTTCCCGAATGGAGAAATATTCTCAAGAGAACAAAAAAGATGTCAGAAATACTCTGAGAGGATTAGTGTCTTTTAATTACTCTTTCTTTGTCCTTTTTATGGCTTGATTAATTGAAACAAGAAGTTAGCATGTGACTGTGTATTCCCATTTTTCAGAGACATGTAATGGCCTAAAGCTATAGCTTTCTGCATCATTTCCCAAATATAGCTTAAATTTAAATGCAAGTATAATGTTAACAAGGTGTACTTGCTAATATAGCTACCTGCTTGTTGATGTCTCCTTGAAAAAGGATGATTTGTGCAATCCTGACAGACGTTTACAAAGTATTTTATAATTAAAATTGATAACCTTGAATGAGTGCTTTACCCTTCAAAGAAACAGCTAAAAATGATTCCTATTAAAGAGAGAAAATATGAAGGAAATGTTCTAGATGTAGGAATGCCTTTTGATATCAGCACTCTTGTGTAGGTTTATTTATTCTGGCATGCTACATTTTAGTCCTGTTCTGAAAATACCCATATTTTCATGGAGGTAAATGTGATGCACATACCTTATTCATCCTGCTTTTTCCTTTCAATCTTATCTTGAGATCACCGTTTAATCACAGTGTAAGATAATATTGTATATTTGCTACTCTTTGTCTAAATAAATGACCATTTTGTTGTTGGGCTTTTGGAAGAATCATTGTGGGGATATTTTACATTCACACTACTCTCTGCATGGTGCGATGCTGATTAAAATCTCTGGGTTTATTTATCATAAGCCTGTAAAATGGAGATATCTTTTTAAAAAATATTTTATTTATTCATTTTGCAAGCAGAGAGATACAGAGAGAGAGAGAGAGAGAGAGAGAGAGAGAGAGAGAGAAAGAGTGCACCAGGGCCACCACCTTGTGGATCTGGCTTATGTGGGTCCTGGGGAATTGAACGAGGAGCCTTAGGCACTGGAGGCAAGTGCCTTAATGGCTGAGCCATCTCTCCAGCCCAAAATGGAGATATCTTAATATACTTTTTCCATCTCTGCACTGCTGTATAATTTAGTATATGACATATACTCAAAGCACTTCAAAATAGCTATTTGTCGTTTAATCTTTTCTTTAAAGCCCTAGCAGCTGCGTGAAGAATGTACATCCAATAAAAATATCAATGCTTTAACAGCACAGATATTTCTGTGGTATAAACCTGGGTGGACAGAGATCCTGCCTGTTGGGCCCAGGCTTATGGCTGTTTCTGAGATTTAATTTAATAAGGTTTAATGCTCAGTAACAAACTTGGAAGGCATCCTTCCAAGTGAAGTTCCACATCAAGAGGTTTTTGTATACAGGACAGCTTAGCTCCCAGGCTCTTACAGTGGGCTGTGAATAATTTATGCTAATTTGATGTTTGGGTGTTTTTGTAAGTGGTCTTGTAAGTGCTCAAATATAACACTATGAAAAAGTAGCTCTCCTGTTTTGGTCAAGAATACTAATCACATATGTGACACAGGATATGTTAGCAACAATCAAAGTGAAGTTGAATGTGCTTTTGGTTATTGTGGAAATTCCCACACACTTGGACGAATAACAAGATCAAATGATACATTTGTAACTATGCAAATATTGAGGACTAGAAAGCCACGAGTCTTTCTATTATAGACATCAATATTTAGAGAATTCTCAGGATCAAAAATCAGTTGAAAATTTGGAAGTCATGGCCTTCCATTTGACTTAACATGTTTACTGAGTGGCAACAATTACAGAAGAGCCTTGCCAACTGCCTCTTTAAAAGGATTTAATTAAAATACACATGTTTCACATTGTAGTAAGAGAAAACCCAGCATGCCTATGTGGATTCAATTTGAGCTCAGTAAAAATTATTATTTTTAAGAGACCTTAAACCTGTTCTTTGTGTTTCATAGGGAGGGTGGGAATTCACGGAACTTTATAGGGTGATAGGATTGGAGCTCCCAAAGAAAGATTCACTTAGCCACTTCTCTGACTTTTGAGGCCTAGACAGCAGCTGCTGGAATAACTAATTGGCAGAAAAGTTGTTGAAAACTGTGTGAAGACACTCCAGAAAGCAGTTTTTGCTTAACATCCCACATATTAACATGAGAGAGTATGTGTGGATTAATATTGACTTTCTAATAGTGGTGATGCAATGCCTACCGTGGATTGAGAAAATAGGTAGCCACTTGATTACTTCTGCTGAACAGGAGTGCAGGACTTCTCTAGGACTGTTTCCATTCTAGCAGCATAAACATGGCATTGGAATGTCATTAAAGCCAGGCACAGTGGCTCACATGTGTAATGTCAGACCTCAGGAAGCTGAGATAGGAGCTGTGGGGTTCAAGGCCAGCCCCCCCCCTAAATATTGTATTGTATCACTTTCCTGAGACAAAGTAAATGTGGAGAGACAGACAGAATGGTAGTGGGCAGAAGCAGGGAGGAAGGGTAGAATGATGACTGCTGAACACAGCTGATAGATGGGTGTGGATGATGGAAACCTTCTGGAGATGGATGGTCGCTGTGGTCTGTGCTTAAGGCCACCGAGCTGAGCTGTGCGCTTACAGGTGACTAAAATGGTTAATTATACGGTACTCTTTTACCCACACTTTACAAAAATGAAATGAAAAAGGTCTTTGTAGTGAGCATGCATGTTGTGTGCGGCCACATTATGTATGTTTGGACTTGTATTAAATCCTCCCAGCACCCCATGAGGCAGACATGGTCATACCAGTGAAGACCCTGCATACAGGAAGGTTAGACACTAGTGTGAAATATACAACTGTCTGTGTCAAAGCAATGCACAGAAACTGGCAAGTAGCCATATTAGTGCCCAGAGCATACGGCGACCTTCCGGGTTCTTCTTGCTGTTTCACCTCTGATAGTATATTTAATAATTTCATCTCTGCTTTTGATGTGGGAAGAGAAAAGTTCAATATCATGACTAAATCAAATCTTAATTATAGGATTAGGAAAAATTTTAAACATAATTTAAGATCCCTCCGTCTTGTTTTTTTTTTCAAAGTTGAAAATTATTCTAAAATGTGATATCTATGAGATAAGTGTTCCTAATTCATTCACCAACTCAAGTCAGAATGGCTGGCTGTTTGTTTACAAAGCTAAAAAGAGTGATGGTGTCATTGAAAATACCAGTCCATGTAGAGAGAATTTCAGATTCCATCCCCTCCTTGTGCTTATTTCCATAAGCTGCTGATTTGTTTGCTTGTGAGAATGTTGATTTGTTGGGTGTGGTACTGGGGGTTGAACCCAGGGCTTCTTCCATACTGAGCAGACTCTCCAGCACTAAGCTACATCCTCAGCCTCTTCCTAGTGTTTTCTCAAGGCCAGTTCAGAGTCTCTTGGGATGTTGACATGCTTACAGGATTCTGACAGATGCTGTTTCACAGATGAGTCCCTTCCGTGATGCGTGGTGTACTCTAGTGGGATGGGCTATGTGGGCTCTCTTCAGCCTGGCCGTGCATTTTAGTGCCCCCATTACCTTATCCCTACCCCGATTAAAGGTCATGTGGATTCATTTGATATCAATGTTATCTTCCTGACAGCATAAACTGAGGGGATGTCTACACATCATGTCCTCCTGCAGCAGGGAACAACATGGTGTCTGGTCTTATTCACTGTTATAACACCCAGAGCATAACTGCTTTATCTCACAAGGCTATGAAGATAGCACACGTCACTGCTGTTGGAAAGCTCTTATGTGGTGGAATTCAGTGAGTGACTGAAGTTATCAAGGAAGGACATAGAATAGAGAACAATGGCATTGACAAATCAGAACAGAAAAGAGTAACTGGTAATAACCAGTGAAAGATAAGCAAAAACACGGCTTAAAAGCATTCCAGGAGTTCCATTTATAACAACTCCTGTTCACTATGTGTTTCTACCAGCTTGTGGCTTTGGCAGAGCTTCTTTTCAGAAACTCCAGACTTACCTTCCTTCAAAATGTATTCTGTTTAGTTGTTGTAGAAATGACAAGGAGCCCCACCATTGTAGTTGCAAAAGTGTTTTATGAGTGACCTTGAAAGAAAACATTACTATTTATCACTTCATTGTACAGGTTTTGTGTGACTGTGCATACGCATGTGTGTATGTGCCTTCAGAAGCTGTAAAGAGTAGTAAGCCAGATTTTATGAGCTATTTTGGTGAGAGGTTGAAAATGCTAAGTACACAGAGAATTGTGTAGGCTTTGGAACTTTCGAAGCTAAAGAAAAACGATAGAGAACTTTGTTGGAACTGGGCTCCTGGCATAAAGATTGGCTGCGTTCTTCTGCCAAAGCCCAGAGAGTTTGATCAAGGTTGAATTTGAAAATAATGGCCTGACATGCTTGGCAGAAGATATAGAATTTAAAAATACAAGATTTAAAGTTACTGACACAGACAGGTTTTAGGTTACTGAAGCTGATATTGTCAAGCAGATTCCATCCTTGAGGATGGACCAACTACTTTATATTGCAACAATGGAAAGACGCCCGAGGTGATTCTACTCAGGAAAAACTGAATGGTAGAAATTCAAAATCTTTTGAAAGGAAGAAATCTGCTCTTTGTGGTCAAAATTTATTTTCTCCCTGGATTGCTAATATGTTGGTATCTCAACCCACCTGGTATTGATTTTGTTTTTTTTTTCTTTATTGTTCATAATAAGTTACATTGTTTAGTGGGCCAACCATGAGTTGTTATCCCCAATTCCCCATTGCCCCCTTCCCCATCCCCAGTCAGCTGGATATCCTCCTCCGTGGGCCCTCTGGATCAGTCTCTGTGGTAGGGGACCATGGATAGCCCAGTCTTCAGTCGGGTTCTCATGACCCAAGTGTGTTGTTACTGAGGGGTGCCATGCCTCTGGATAGTCTCCCCCACCACGGCTCTCACAATCTTTCCACCCCCTCTTCCACTCAGTTCCCTGAGTCGTGGTGGGCGAGTATTGAGGCTGCTATGGTGTTGTGAGCTTAGGGGTTTTTGTGTCGAGATTCGTTGGTTTCTGTCACACTGGCTTATCTTTTGTTGACTGGATGGCTATGGCTGTGGGTCCCTTGTACATCCAATCATTCTCTGTGGGGTTCCATATGAATCCTCCCCCGTATGACTGTGGTGGCTCATCTCATGCCAGGATCTCAGCTTTCTGCCTGCAGTCGGTTGGTAAGGTGGTATTGATTTTGGTGCCATGAATAACGCGTGGAAGTGGGTCATAAAGTTCACACAACTCCAGGATCACTGCTGAGATGCGGCATATGAAGCAGGGTATGATGTCCCTGACAGGCCAATGAAGCCATTGTCTGCATTGGAGACCTAAAGATGTTTTGAAGATACTAGGACTGTGCAAGGGCTACGATGGAACACTGTTGGCTCAAGATGGAAGGTTTCCATGGCTACTCAGAGGGATAGATATTGGAAATCTGGAGATTGTCATCACTTGTTATGAATGTCGGACTTGAACTGCAGATGTTTATCTGATGGTTATTGATTTTGTATTGGTCCAGTCCCTCCTTGTTATGCCTTACTGCAATGGAAATATTTACTTTCTGCCACTATGTGTGGAAAGTATGTAACTTGTTTTGATTGTATGGGATTCACCGTTAAGGGACAGTCTTAACAGTTGGTAAAGACTATGGGGATCTTGGAAGTTGGACTGAATACAATTTACAATGTGAGATGATGATGAGTCTACAGAGGCCAGGGGTGGAATGTGGTGGTTCGAATGAATGTCTCCCACAGAGCAAGGTGTTTTATTGAAGCTTGTAACTTGGGTCTCCAGTTGCCTGCCTGGAGGAGGTGCCACTGGGATCCAGCCTAAAGGTGTGTCTGGGATTGTGTTTGAAATCCACCCCAAAGGTATGCAGAGATATCTGAGTTGAGCTCTGCATTCCTGCTTGTTGCCAGATTGTGCTTGCTTGCTTTTGTTTTTTGCTGGCTGTTTGGTTGTTGCTTTCTGCTTATATGTATGGAAGCAATTTCTTCTACCATTGATGGACCCCCCCCCATCTGTAAACTTGAAATAAACCACTTCCTAAACCATGTCGTTTGACTGTTTATCCCAGCAACACGAAGCTGTTTACAACAGTGCGTGCCACCTCTTTTTGAGAGAGTGTTTCTCATTGGCCTGCAGTTTACCGATTAGGGTAAACTGGCTGTCCATCAAGCCCCAGATTATATAATGCCACTGGGATTATACATGCACACCACTACAACCAATTTTGTGTGTGCATGTGTGCACACATGAATGTGGAAGCCAGAGATCAATGACAAGTGTTTTTATCTTAATAGCTCTCCTTAATGTCTGAGTCCCTGTTTCTCATTGAACTTGTAGCTCAGCCATATGGTAGACTAGCTAGCCAGTGAGCCGCTGGGATCCTTTGGTCTCCACCTTCCTAGTGCTGTGATAACAAGTATAAGCTATCGTGTCCAGCTGCTCCTTTGGTGCTGTGGAGCCAAACTGAGGTCCTCATGCTTGTGTAGCAAGTACTTTATTGACTGAGACATCTCCTCAACCCCTAGTCTATAATGTTTAAGGGAGAACATCTTCATGTAATATTTAGCACATTTGTAATTATTAGCTAGTGTATTAAATAGTTTTCATCTAAGCAAATTGAGGAATAAAAACACTAGCACTCATACAAGCTTTGAACAGAATATTAGGGTGAACTGTTAATCCATCAAATACTTTACATCATTGTAGCTGTTATAAATTATAGGATATTTTAATGAGGTTTTTTTTCTTGTTTAAACATTATAGTTTCTTTGACTATAGGAAAATCCATTTTTTAAATGAAAGAATAATGGAAAATAGAAATCTACTTGTCATCTTTTTTGTAAGAAAATGTGATATTCCTAGACAATATGGCCTGTATTTAAATTCTAGGTGATAACATGGTTTTAATTAAAGTTGGACTGTAAATTTTTATATGATTTTATATATATTCTAAATTTTATGTGCTTGAAAAAGTCTCCCCCTCTCTGTCTATCTCTCTTATTCTCCTTTCAAATAAATAAATAAGAATATATTTTTTTAAAGAACCAGATGGAGCAGGGACTGGGAATATAGCTTAATAACAAAGGACTGCCGCTGAAGCTAGTCTACCTGAACTGGTGATCTCTTTCGGTTTAAGACATTGTCTCAAAACAAGATGAAATGTGACTAGAAAGACACCTGGTATTAATTTCTTTTCTCCACACATGCATGCATGTACATACGTACATCACACAAACATACCCATACAATAAAACAAACAGAAGCAGGCCTTCGTTAGCTGAATGATACTGTGCCAATCACCCATGTCTCTGAGGGTTATCTTCCTTATTTTTTTAACATCTAAAATATTAATGATATGACCTTGTGGACATCAGGATCAAATAGAGCATAAGCAAATAAAAAAATATAGCAACACCGTGTGATCATGAGATAAGAATGATTTGACAAATGCATATGGAAGGCAAGTGTGTCCTCCTCCTGGCTTCAGCCACTGAACTACTAACCTGGTGATCTGACCTTTCTAAGAAGCATTCTCCTTGGTGAGGTCCCATGGGAATTCTGCTGTCTACCCTCCACCTCTGTGCTTGAATCTTGAGCAAGTGGAGGCTTGGAAAGAGCCCTAGAGATAGAACAATGGCACTTGCTAGCCTAATGTAGTTGTATTGGGGAGTGATGTAGAGCTAAATAGAAATGGAATAGATGACCGTTTAGAAGCATCTGAGTGTATAGAAAAGAAAGCCTACGAAGGAAGCCAACATTTGCAAAGCCATTCCAGTGTATTAGAATGCTTAGCGTGGTACTTCTAACACCTCTTGACCATTCTAGAGTATTGGACTCAAAATAAGGAGCTTATTGTTCATAACCCCTCCCAGAAGTTTTTCCAAATGTGAACCTTGGCAGAAAAAAAACTGGCATTATATTTTTTTTAAATGGCATCCTTTTTTAAATAATGGGATTTCCAAATTTGGTGAACCTTTTTGTGATATTTTCTGTATGATTTAGTCTCTAGATAATACATGAGGTCATATGAATCATGGTAACACCTGAATAAATGTTATCTTTTCACTTTAGTTTTTAGGCTGTGACAGAGACTCTGCTAAGTGTACAGTTCTAGTTATCATTGGGTGATAACACACAGCTGAATAGGCTCCTTACCATTGATTTGATTTCTTTTCTTCTCTGAGTCAACTGACACTCAGGACACACACACACACACACACACACACACACACACACACACACACACACACACACCTTTGTACTCCATCTTTTTAAGAATGGTATATTCATTATTTTAGCCCACTCATTGATTGGGTTGTTTGATTCCTTCTTATTTAGTTTTTTGAGTTCTTTGTATATTCTGGACACTGATTCACACTCATATGTATAACTAGCAAAGGTTTTCTCCCATTCTGTAGGCTGCCTCTTCACTTGATTGCTTGCTTTGTTGTGAAGACGCTTCTTAATTTGAGGCAATGCCATTTGTCAATTTTCTGCATTGTGTCTTGAGCTATTGGTGTCCTTTTCAGAAGTTGCTTATTTATGCTTGTGTCTCTGTATCTTGAAGTGTTTTCCTCTAACCGTTTCAGGTCTTACATCATAATGATCTATGATCATTATAAATTGAATTTTGTATATATCAAGAAATAGAGATCTAGTTTCATTCTTCTACGTGTCCAGTTTTCCCAGCACCATTTTTGAAGAAAATGACTCTTCTCCAATGCATATTTCAGAATCTTTGTCAAAAATCAGGTAGCTGTGGCTGCGTCCATTTATGTCTGGGTCGTCCATTCTATTACATTGCTCTCTGTCTCTCTTTTGTACCAATACCTCTGTTTTTGTTACTATGGGTTTGTTGTATACTTTAATCAAGTATGGTAATACATACAGCATAACTCTTCTTGCTGAGGATTATTTGGGTTATACTCCATGTGAATTTTCAGATTGTTTTTCCGTGAAGAATGCCTTTGTAATTTTGATAGTGATTGCATTGAATCTGTACGTTCCTTTTTGTAAAATAGCCATTTAACTCTATTGGTTCTGCCAATCCACGTGCATGGGAGGTCTTTCCATCTTCCCATCCAACAGAGTTAATTCCACTTTAGCATGTACTTGAATTTGTAATTATGCTGGCATGGGCACCCTGGGAGGCATGGTGACACAGTACAGCTCTAGACGGTGCCCATCTGTGTGCATAGAACTATGGCTGTTGGTGACACCACTTGCATATCTTTGGTAAAGTTCCAAAGAAAGCAGAACCTTCAATTCTACATAGAACGTCCATTCTAGAAAATTCAGTGTGTCTTATAACTAGACAAAAAGCTTTGTGCTTCTGTGAAGAACGGAATTTAATGATTTCATTAGCAGATTTTTCACCTTCATGATTTCTGAAGGTCATGAGCAGGCACGCCTAATTTATATGTGGAGTATTATGTGCATGTTTCCAGCCCCCGCCACCCTTCTCGGAGAGTCTGTAATGCTCCTCAGTTGTTGAGACAGATTTTTGAAACACCCTTTCCAGGCCCTGCCACTCCAGACTGAAAGCTCCTTGGAGGACATTTGCTGTGTCAACCACAGAAGATTTGACATGCAGCAAATTAACTCTATCATAGCAGTGCATGGCACGTATTTAAGGACAAATGAGAAACAGTGGGAATGCATGGGAACAGGGAAGCATGTATTCTTCTAATCAACTAATACTTACTGAGCGACCACATTGTGCCAACTGCTATTGGAATACAAGAGTTAATGAGCCAAATCCCTGCTCTGATGAACTTGCTCTCTCCTATGTAAAACAATTTTGTAACACCTAGACTAATTGATTATAACTTTAATTCAGAATACTTGTTATACACACACATGCACACACACACACACACACACACACACACACACACACACACATTTCAGTAAACTGATTACAATGAGACCACCAGGGAACACAAAGAATTAGAACTCATGTGGTAACAAAGAGGTGTGAGCTGGGTTTCAGAAACAAAATGGAAGCCTGAGAATAACCCAAATATTGATAGATTTTTTTATGTCTGTCTACACAGTAATGCAGACTAATGCATTCCAATCTAAGTCATTTATGTTGGTGCCACACACACACACACACACACACACACATATCATATTAGAAATGCTTTATGTGACTTTTTTCTCCTGTGAAATTATTTTACAAAGTCTGATCCCAATAGACTGTAGGTCAGCTTTCATTTGTGCCTCAAATAACTAAAAAGTTTTGCAAATGGCTGTGACTGAAGAGGAACATTTTGGAAATCTTCATAACCATTGGAACATTGGCCGTCATTTCCTTTTTTATTCACTTCTAGATGATTTGGGATTCTGGTTTTTTTTTCAGAAAATTTTCACTAATAAAATGTAACATCCTCTGAGAAGCCTACCCTCCAAAAAGGTAGATTTAGTTTCAGATAATGTTAAGTGTTTATAAATGACCACCTTCTTAAAAAGGCATGTGTCCTGGACACATCAATTGAATTCTAAGTATTAGTCTGTGACATTTTCTGATGTTAAGACTGACTTTTATGCCTGTCATGGTTTGATCCAGGTGTCCCCCACAAACAATTGAATGGGTTCTGATAGATCGATCCTCAGCTGATGGCAGTTTGGGTTTTACAACCTCGATGAAGCTGTGTTGTTGGGGGCGGGCTTATGGGGTTATAAACCAGCTTCCCCTTGCCAGAGTTTGGCACACCTTCCTGCCACTGTTTGCAGTGCTGTGGCGGAGGTGATGTCCAGCCCTCTGCTCATGCCATCGTTTGCCCTGCCAGGATGGAGTCTCCCCTGGAGACCATAAGCCAAATAAACCCATTCCTCTACAAGCCACTTTTGTTTGGGTTCTTTCTGCGCAGCAACTAGAAAGCTGACTGCGACAATGCCTTTTACTGTCATGTGTAATACCAAAGAGTTATAAACTTAAGTCTCTAAAGAAAGATAAATTGAAACTGTTCTGTGTTAAAACTGAGCCATAAGCATAGGGAGATGACCTCACATCAGGAGTAACAACAAGGCAGAGACATAAAACGTTCTGACAGGCACTCAGGAAACACATATCCCATTGATAAACTAATGAAGCAACCCAGGATTAGCAGGGGAATAATCCCTGGAATTGCTTTCACATCAGTCATTCAAATATCAGAAAGAAGTGGTTGTTCCTCTGCTTTGTAGAGGGGGAAACTAATGTTCAAGAAATCTGAGTAATTCTTTGAGTACTAATATTTACCTCCAGGTGTGGTGTCTCAAATCTGTAATCCCAGCATCCGAGAGCTGGAAGCAGACTGCATTTATGTCAGGATTCTGTCTCAAAATGAAAACAAAAACTGACCTAGCATTTCCTATGTGCATCTAATAACTCATCATTCACAAGTGTCCTGTGACGATTAATATCTCCTTGCAGATTTAAAAAAAAAAAGGAAACTGCGTCTGGAGAGATGGCTTAGTGGTTAAGGCGTTTGCTGCAAAACAGAAGGACCCAAGTTCAATTCCCCAGTGCCCATGTAAAGCCAGATGCATAAGGTGGTGCATGAATCTGGAGTTCATTTGCAGTGGCTGGGGGCCCTGGCATACCCTCTCTCTCTCTCTCTCTCTTTCTCTCTCTCTCTCCCTCTCTCTCAAATAAATAAAGGAAACTGAGGCACATGCCAACTTCACATGGTAGCTTTGATCTCAGAGCTAAATTGAAGCTGTTGGGTGTGAATCCAGGAGCAGGCTGCAGAGAGAGTTCCCACCGCTCAGCTGGCCTTTGTCTCGGGAGAGGTCAGGGTCCTGCCAAGTACACAGCAGGACTTGTCTAATTTCAGAAGCCAAGCCTGTCCCATGGCACCTTGATGCAAAGCCAAAGACAGAAGGACCAATACATGAATGTCTTCCTAGATATAGACACCAACAGCAGCTGTCCACAGCCGTGGTCCTTCTGTCCTGTTTTCAGTCGTTCCTGACCCCTCCCTTGTCTCATTCTTTTTTTTTTAATATATATTTATTGTCCATAATGAGTTACATTACTTAGTGGGCAAACAATGCGTTGTTATCCCGAATTCCCCAATTCCCCCCCTCCCCATCCCTGATCAGTTGTATATCCTCCTCCGTGGACTGTCTGGATTAGTCCTTGTGGCAGGGGATCCTGGATAGCCTAGTACTCATCCCGGTCTTCCTGGCCCAAGTCAGTTGTTACTGATGGGTGCCATGCCTCCGGACAGTCTCCCCCACCACAGCTCTCACAATCTTTCTGTCCCTCTTCCGCTCAGTTCCCTGAGTCGTGGTGGGTGAGTAATAAGGCTGCTTTAATGTTGTGAGTGTAGGGGTCTTTGTGTCAAAAATCCTTGGCTTCTGTCTCAATGGCCTATCCTGTGTTGATTGAATGACTGTGGTTATAGGTCCCTTGTTCATCTGTCATTGTCTGCTGGGTTCCCTATGGATCCTCCCCGATATGACAATGGCAGATGAACAAGGGAACCCAGGGACTCATTCTGTTTTTATCCTGCTTCTTCTCTCTCTGAATGTGTGTGCTCCCCAGAGCTTTGCCATCAATGCTTTCTAAGCTTTCCACTGCTGTAGTGAGCTGCCTCTTGAGGTTTTTCAATGTGCTGCGGATGCAACCATCACCTTTACATGAGCAAGTCTTAAAGAGATGCCCCAATCCTTACTGCTCCTTTCCCCATGGTTCCTCAACTGCCATTATCAGGTCAAAGGCAAGATTGTCAATTGCTATTTCACAAAAGCATGTCTGTTTCTCACTTCCAAGTCATTGCTCCCAGGTGTCTCTGTAGATAACCAGGTCAGTTTGTAGAACACTGTTCACACGGTGGTCATTCCTCTTCCAAGTGTTTCTGATGTGGAGCTGGATTCTTTTTAGTTGTACTTCTTGCCTTCGTAAGGCCTTTTAATTTACATTTCTAAAAATGTCATTAGTGCTTTTATTTCATAATACCTTGAATATTTTTCCCAGCTTACTTTAACTAGTGGGCACAAAAATATATTGATTGTGTGAGAGCTGTGGTGGAGGAGACTATCCAGAGGCATGGCACCCCTCAGTAACAACATACTAGGACCAGGAGAACCTGGCCGAATACTAGGCGATCCAGGGTCCCCTGTCACAAGGACTGATCCAGAAGATCCACAGAGGAGGATATCCAGCTGGTTGGGGAAGGGGGAGGGGGAGCACCGGAGAATTGGGGATAACAACTCATTGTTGGCCCACTAAATAATGTAACTCATTATGGACAATAAAAAGTTTTTTTAAAAATTATATAAACACACACACACAAATATTGATTGAAAATTTTCATTTTTATCATCTTCCTTCTTCATTTTTATCTTAAAATGGCAAATGCCCCAACCTATGGGATCATAGATTTAAAGTCCATATAAAACGAGCAGTTCACTAACAACAATATATCAAAAAATAAGGATGGATAGCTCACTAGGTGAACTCCCTGTTAAGTGAGTTCCCGAACTGGGTGTCATCAGCTGTGCCTGTGAGCAAAGACATTGTCTGCATTGAAGTCCTTTGATTCACCCCTCCACTCAGCCCCTGTCCTTGGTGGTCACACAGTGTCTTCTCAGACATCTCAGAGTCTTCAACTGAGCTTTCCTCATCCTCGATCGTTCTTTTGATGTGTAGCACAACGGTCATATCGTATAAAAAGTTGAACAACTCTGCCCTGGGTTAAAACATAGGCTCACTCCGTCTTGTTGATAGGATCGATTTCAAATGCACTAGCCTGGCATGTGAGCTGCTTTTGCAGACCCGCAAATAAATAAATTTTAAAAATAAAAAATAAGTGTATCTGCCTTAGCATGTAGCTTAGTTGGTAGAATGTTTGTTGAGCTTGCATAAAGTGTTTGATCTTCAGCACCCTAGAAACTGGGTGTGGTGATACACACCTGTAACCCCAGCACTTAGAAGGTTAAAAAAAAAAAACTATGGTAAATCCAAGTGGTATTATAAGTGATGCTACTAATAATAATGGCAAGTCAGTGTGGTTGAGCTCTTTGCTTGGCCTTCTTTTATTTTGTTCATCTCTCTCTCTCAGCCTCTGGTTTCTCCTTTACCTTGTTGGCTGCTCCCTGCATCTCCTGCTATCCTCCAGGCTTCTCTTCCTGCCAAAAACCCACTTCTTACATAGTATGTTTATCTGCTGGATACGTTAGTTGTAATTCCTGTCCACAGTATGGCTTAAAACTAGCAGGGGATAAAAAAATGTTCATACATTGCAGAAATCTGATTCTCTTGTTTTTAGGGTAGCATTTTTTTTAAAGTAGATTTTTCAGTTTACTTCTCTTTTTTAAATATTTTATCCATTCATTTTCAAGCAGAGAGAGAGAGAGAGAGAGAGAGAGAGAGAGAGAGAGAGAGAGAGAGAGAACCAGAGCCACCACCTGTGGCTCTGGCCCATGTGGGTCCTGGGGAACTGAACCCAGGGCCTCAGGCACTGGAGGCAAGTGCCCCAACCGCTGAGCCATCTCTCCAGCCCCTAGGGTAGCATTTTTTTAGCAAGCACTGTTTCATATGTATGCATTGCATTTTGGAATATTAGAGAAAAAAGAACCATGAAAGTTCACTCAATCCATTCCCTTGATATGGAAGTAAATGTCCAGAGAAGTTGGGGACGTGCCCTGGCCTGGAGAGCTACTTCTGGAGTGAGTTAATAGTGAAGATGTTTTTGTGTTCACCATCCTCGTGTTTCCTGCTCAGGTTTGCTGTCTATCATACTGTGTTTTTCTTCCCAGAGTTTGGTTAAAGGCACCATCTGGAACTCTAATTCTTCCCAGCATGCAATCTAACTGATTAGCTTCAGGTAACTTATCTAACCTCTCTGGCTTGAGATTCTGAACTGAATGCAAAAGGACCAGACAAATGTTCTTTAAAGCATTGGTTTTAATTCTCATCCTTCATCTTTATTTCACAACTATTAGATGGACATTTGCACCTACGTACAAGATGATTTGGACTCTCATATTTGAGCTGCCTTTGTGGGTTTTATCCCAAGTATCACACAAAGTTGGGCCTCTTGCACACTAGGATATTTTATCTATACAACCTCTTAAACATGTGGTCAAATTATTTCTAATTAAAACATGATGTCTTCCTTGGAAGAAATTGTGTTCTTGTACTACAAAGATATTTGCTATCGTTATTAAAATGATTATAGGAAAATGAAATGTTTTGTTGAAGTATTTCTTTGTATTATGTTGAGAATAAACAGTGTAGCATCCTTAACCTGAAATTTTCCAAAAGTGCCACATTATTCTTTATTTGGAAGCCAATGTGGCATGAACAAGGATTTCCTTACATAGCTTACCACAGAAATTGCTCATAATTTGAAACAAACACAAATCAAGAAAGTAACATAGGGGCTGGAGAGATTACTTAGTGGTTAAGGCTCATGCCTGCATAGCCTAAGGACCCGGATTTGATTCTCCAGAACCCTCATAAGTCAGATGCACAAAGTGGTGCATGTGTCTGGAGTTCATTTGCAATGGGTAGAGGCCCTGGTATTCCCATTCTCTCTATATCTATCTATCATCTATCTATCTATTCCACTTTCTCACACACTCAAATAAATAAATATTTTTTTAAAAAAGGAAAGAAACACATACAAGGAAGGATTTAAGAATCTATTTACTCAGTTTGTGGGAAATACAAAATCAAGTAAATTTCAAAGTCCTTTAATCTCCATAAACTAACATTTCAAGCTCCTTTAAATTACTGGAAATATTTTCTTATCATTTAAGAAGGGTTTTCTTCCTTTCTGTCTAGACTGCTGGGATGTTTGCTGGCTCTCTCTTGAATTCCAGGAACGTTTGATGTCTGGGTCTAGATCATCTGAGTAACACTTAGAATCTATGATGAAGGTCACTTGGCCCAGCATTATTTTTTTGGTTGACTTTTCTTTTGGTGATAAGTTACATGAAAGCCAGCTATGGTGAACACCTGTAGACGCTCCTCCTCAGGAGTCTTGCAACTGAAAGATCACTTGACCTCATGCATTCCAAGACCAGTCAGAAAAAGGTAGTGGAAATAAAGGAAGGAGGGAGGAAGAGAAGATAATAGAAAAGGGAAGAAGAAATGAGGGAAGGAAGGAGGGAAAGAGGGGAAGAATGGAGGAAGGGAGGTAGGGAGGGAGGGAGAAAGGAATGAACAAAGGAATGAAGGGAGGGAAGATAGATAAGGAAATATTGCATCAAAAACTGATTTTGCTTGGTTTGAAATTTTCAATAACTTTACCAGATTATAATTTCCTAAAGTACTATTATTTTTCCTTCTGGTCCTGAGAACCTATACTAAAAACATCACCAAGTAGCTGTATTACAGCTAAGGAACTAGTATCACAATAGTGATGAACTTTACCCTCTTAATGGACATGCTGAGGACCTAGCTCCTAGCTATGATTTTTGTGGGTTTTTTTAATCTTTTCAGTATTGTATGAACTAGTGCTTATTGGCACTAAGTGCAGTATAAGGCAAATCCTTTGTTTCTGAGGGACTGATACAAATATTGAACTATTAAAAGAGATGTGTTTGCATTTGATATTATTTTGTACTTGAAATTGGATTGGCAATAGTCTTCATTACCTTTAAGCATCTTTTAAAAAATGGTTTCAAGAGTTCCTTTAAGTGTAACTATAGGTAAGTTAGTTTCTTAAAAATGTTTTTTGTTGGGCTGGAGAGATGGCTCAGCAGTTAAGGCACTTGCCTCCAGTGCCTAAGGCCCTGGGTTCAATTCCCCAGGACCCACACAAGCCAGACCCACAAGGTGGTGGCCCTGGTGCGCTCTCTCTCTCTCTCTCTCTCTCTCTCTCTCTCTCTCTCTCTCTCTCTCTTTCTCTGATCTCTCTGCTTGAAAAATGAATAAATAAAAAAAATTTTTTTAAAAAAATGTTTTTTGTTGTTTCCCAGTGAAATATCAGTTAAATTTAGTCAAAATGAAATGAACTGATAATTATTCTAGGCTAATTTTTCTTAGATCCTTTATAAGTACTTAATTGTTGGTAAAATCTCACTCTACACAGTGTTTCCTAAACAAAATATTTATTAGTTTTAACTAAGTAGGATTTAGATTAATCAATCAATTTAGTTATAAAAAATTTATATTTTTTAAATAATATTTTCATTCTCTTTTTTATGTTTTTTTTTAAATTTTATTTATTCATTTTCAAGCAGAGAGAAAAAGAGAGAGAGAACTAGAGAGAGAGAGAGCGAGCACCAGGGCCACCACTTTATGGGTCTGGCTTATGTGGGTCCTGAGGAATTGAACCAGGGGCCTTAGGCACTGGAGGCAAGTGCCTTAACCCCTGAGCCATCGCTCCAGCCCTAAAAATTTATATTGATGCATCAAGATGAGCAGAAAATAGCAGCCTGTTTATTTTAAGTGAATAGAAGATTAAAGTGAATTTATTGAGGTATGGATAGACAGATTTTTTTAAATTGCGTTAAAGTATTTAAGACATATTTCTTTTAAAAATTTATTCCAGATGCAGGCATTACTTTGAGCTTCTGGATTTATGTGGGAACTGGGGAAATGAAACAGGTTGTCAGGTCTTAAAGCAAACACCTTTAACCATTGAACCCTCTCTCTAGACCTGCCATATATTTTTAAGTATTATGTCTCATTAAAATTTAAACATTTTCAAAATTGAGACAGTAAATGGATCTGAATTCAGAAAGTTTGACAAGCTCTAAATTGGGTTAATATTAAAGTTGAACCAGGAAGAAATAAACCTACAATACAGAATGAATTACAGGATTCACGACAACACTCCAGGCTTAGGTGCACATAGAGGTGTAATAGAATAAGGTAACTTCACCTCTTATCAAATGGCCAAGAAGAAAAGAATGGCCCTGAAAAGGAACTGAACTTTCTTCTCCTAGCTTAGCAAGTGCAAGTTGAGATTTCATAGTCCTGCTTCATTAGTCTGGTTACTGAAATGTAATTATGGGCAAAAGCTCTTCTCTAGTAATATGGCCATTTATAAATGCTTGCTTTTATCCTCGGGTCACTGGCAAAAATGAACAAAATTGGGCTGGAGAGATGGCTCAGCGGTTAAGGCACTTGCCTCCAGTGCCTAAGGCCCCGGGGTTCAATTCCCCAGGACCTACATAAGCCAGACCCACAAGGTGGTGGCCCTGGTGCTTGCTCTCTCTCTCTCTCTCTCTCTCTCTCTCTCTCTCTCTCTCTCTCTCTCTCTCTCTCTCTCTATCTCTCTCTCTGCTTGAAAATGAATAAATAAAATATTTTTTAATGAAAAAAATTAACCGAAAGATTGGGATATGACTATAGTCAAACGTTAGTACTTTTCATGCCTCAGTGGAAACTTCGGTGTAAACATCACAGAAATGTGCCGTGTTTATGCTGTGCTTGCTGAGGTTATTGTCTATATTGTGTGTGATTCGTGCAAAACTTCCAAACTGTGTGAGAGTGGCGTTCAAGCATATGCTACAGCCAGGAAAAGTGTTTGGAAGAACTGTGTCAACTGCAAAGAAAGCATTTCTGAAAACACGGTCCAGATGTTCATTGTGTTTTTTTAAACAGAGTATAAAGACATTCAGAATATACACTAGTGAATACTTAGGAATACGAACATTCATTAGTTAACCTTCAAGTGTTTAAAATGGGCACCTGATGTTATGATCATGCAAAGAAATCAGTTTCTCATGAAGGATCTGTATCTTTTTTAAATAACTGAAGAAGACATATGTTCTGGTTACAATGAAGAAAAATACTTAAAGTATGTACACAAACA
>PVHP010027884.1:0-18107 GCA_004024765.1 Zapus hudsonius
CTTATACTTTGTGACATGAATTACATGTGTTTTAGAGTCTCTAGCCAAAAGCAATGGTTTAGATAATGTACATCACAAATGGAGTTTGTTGTTGTTGTTTCTGGGGGATTCAAGGTAGGGTTTCATTCTAGACCAGGCTAACCTGAAACTCACTCTGTAGTTCTAGGTTGGCCTCAAACTCACAGTGTTCCTCCTACCTCTACCACCCAAATGCTGCAATTTAAAGGCAAGGGCCACCATGCCTGGCTTGTGATTTTTTTAATCTGCTCTCCCAAAGAACCCCAGTTTGCCTAATATTCTTTTCTTTGACTATTGGGAAATTATAGAAATACTTTCTCATGTTAGTGCTGCAGTCTTGATTACTGAAGCTTTGTTAAGGGCTTTGATGGTGTTCAGGAAACCATTCCTATCCCAAAAATGATACCTTGAAGTCTGAGAAACAGAAGCCAAAGGTCACTCTCTTCTTCCCATTCTTCCACCTGAAGCAAGTTGTAAAGCATTTCCTGATGTGCCCCTGGAGCCGAACATCAGCTGTGAGACACTGCAGATGATTAATTTGCTGGACATGTAACTGAGTTGTTACAGAGTGCTTGCCTTGCATGCATGAGACCCTGGGTTCCATCCCCAATACCTCATAAAACTTAGCATGAGATGCCTGCCTGTGATCTAGCTCTCTGGAGGTAAAGCTGGAGGATCAGGAGTTCAAGGTCATCCTCAGTTTCATATCAATTTTGAGGCCAGACTGAACCACATAAGACCTGTCTAAAAAAAAAAAAACAGAAACAAATAAAACCCTTTAAAATATCACAAGTAATTTTTATTCAGTGAATTGAGACTATCATATATGACTTCAAAATATCAATTTTCTTAGCCAGGCATGGTGGCATACACCTGTAATCCCAACACTAAGGAGGTAGAGGCAGAAGGCAGGAAGGTTGCTGCAAATTTGTCTCCAGACTAGTCTGCATAGTAAATCCCCAGCCAGTCTGGGTTATAGCAAAACCCTGTCTCAAAACAAGTCAACTTTTTAAAATTTTAATTTAAATACCATAAAATTCATCATAGCAGCTATCATAGAGTACATGTGTCATTTGTTAGTATATTTAATGTGTTTGCAGAGTTATATCGTGAGCACACAAAGTGTGACAGACACAATTGTGCCATTTTATAATTTTACAATTTATTAAATAAATTCACAATCCAAGTCAGCTTCACTGGCTTTAATTTACTGAGTACTCCCGAGTTGACTTAATGTCATAGCATTTCACATTGACCAGTTATGTTATTCCAACCTGAATTTCTACTGTTCACTCTCAGATCACTTATACCTCATACAGTACTATATGTATAGGTTAAAGAATGGCTGTGAAAGGGTTAAAAAGCTCCAGGGTTCTGAGCAGAGATCATAGAGATGGCAAGAGAGCCCTGCAGGTGGTTAACTGAGGTCACAGAGCGAGCCCTGCTTCAAGGGGGTGGAACGAGGTGACACATGCACTAGATCTATCTGTTCATTTCAATTTTTCTCTCCTGTCTTTTCTTACCTCCTTCCAGTCTCCTCTCTCCTTCACTTTAGCTTTCTCTCTTCCTTTCTTCCTGCCTTCATCCCTTCCTCCTTTATCCCTTTCTTTCTGTTTGCCTTTCCTCCCGACTTCCTTTCTTTCTTTCCTCACTCCTTTCTTTCCTTTTCAAATATATTGAGAAGTCTATCTCGTGCCAGAAACAAGATAAACACTGTATTTTCTCTTGTATCAAAGATTTGGCTCCATGGTTTGGGGAAAATTGTGCTCTAAGGAGCATTGATATGTTTTGCCTTGAATTAAAGAAATGACATGAGATTATATTCAAAACCTCTTAAATCTGGCCAGTTAGTGTGACGCTGATAAAACATCTCAGCAAATCTTGTATTATTTTGAGTGAGTCGAATGCTGCCCAGTTTCTAGGACATCATTTCAGACTCCTCAGTGATTAAGGAGGGTGACAGCTTGTCTGAGAATCACTGCTTTCCGTGGTGATTGCTCTTGTCCAATATGAGGAAAGCACAAAGCCTGGACGGGGGGATTTATGTTGCCTGAAAGTATCAAGATGAATAAAGATATCTTTATATGTTGCCCTGAAAGGATGAAAAGAAAAGAATAAATATTGTCCAGGTACGCTACATCATTCAGTCAAGGAAAAGATGGAAAGGAAACATCTCAGAGGAACTCCCAGACAAGGATTTTGAAGACGATGTGTTCACACAGGTTGTCACTGGCATTGGGATGGAGGGAGTGAAGAAAGGCTCATGTGCTGTAGGCTGAGTTCATAGGGACGGAGAGAAAAGGTTTTGCCACACACCTGGTAGACTGCTTTCACCCTGAGCATCACATTGTAAGAAAGCCTTAGATAAGTTAGTGCCTGAAAAGGAGTGACGGGATGGTGACAAGACTGGAAACCACACGACTGAGCAATGGACAGTGGACTCTGACACTACCATGATCACTTCCACGGCTCTCCCTCCTCCAGCCACCAGGCCAGCTCACTAGCAAATACCCAAGCTTTGTAACTGAACACCAGGGACGCTTCCTGCATCCTGGATGCCTGTCATGGTTCCCTAGGGGCTCAGGGACTCAGGCACATGCAGGGTCTGCTCTCTTTCACTGTATCACCTAGAACAGTCACCATGGCAAGGTCAGGGGCAGGAAGGTGTATTGGGCTTCTGGGTGCTTCTGCTCAGCAGTGACACATGACCCTTGAGCTGCAGAACTTGGGAAGAGATGCAAGCGTGTACCAGGGAATGACTCTTCCTCTGTCATGTGTGTGTAAGATCTGCTATTGTTACTACTTCCCCTCAACCTAATGGTGACCTAGAAAAACATGAGTGTCATGTGCCATTATACTTTCTCTAATAAATGTTCAAAGAAATGACTTTTAGGATTATAGATTCACCCACATGCCAGTAAAATCATTTTCTGTTCTAGAATGCCATTTCTGGAGAGATGATGAGCTTGTTGATTGCAGTGTCCTGGAGTGGAGACACATGACTGTGGTCATGTTAGGGACTCACAGGGGCTGTGAGATGCTGTACACGTAGTACGTGTATTCAGGACCAAACTAGAGCTAGTACTAGGTCAATGGCATCCTTAGACTAAGGCCATAATTCCGATTTGGAACATGAAACAAGATGGGAATGTGTAAGAAACTGAGGGAATAAGATAAAAATACCAAAATACAATATATATTATTATATTATATATTATATTCATAAGTATAATATATGTGAATATATATTATATTCATATATATTAATTCAGGGGAATAAGATCAAAATACATTATATATATGGGTAAATGTCAAAAATTGCAGTTACAAAAAGAATCAGGTTACAGGAGATTAGTAATAATAGTAAAGAAATGGAACATACAAGTGAATTATGACACCTGGATTTTTGACTTTCTGTGGCCTCTGCTTTTCAGTGATTGGCACTTGTGAGCAGGAAGCAGTGTGAGATCAATGAAGCAGTCACTGGGTGGCTCTAATCCCCATCGGTACTATGTGTCACCACAGGCTATGAAAACGTATCCTGCACAATCTCATTTGTTTCTGCAATCATTTATGGGATTGCACTTGATGGCCTCAGCTTACAAATGATAGACCTGAGTTGTGCTTACAATTAGAAACTTGTCAAAAGTCACGGAGCTAAAGATGACACCTATGTTTGCCTGAAACTCAACCTCTTCAGTAGGATCTCTGCTTCTCCAAAGGACTTCAAGGTCTCTCGTTATAACCTCTTCACCAGTTCTCACCTGTTACTATTCTTTTCAGATGTAGACAAGGTGTAGATAAGACACTGAACCATCTAGAGTGTGGTTGTGACTTCAGAGGAACTGGGGTGGGAAGGGTCTTTCCACTCAGTAGTTTTAAGTGATTATCTGAGCTTGTTTAATTTTCTTACCTTCATATTTATATTCACTCTCTTTGTCTCTCTCTGTCTCTCTCTCTCCTATTTTTTTCCAGTCTAAAGGCCAGAACCAACAGGATCAAAAAATCAAACAAACATTCTGAGCATCCCTAAGGATGCACGTGAAGGTTTCAGAACCTCCTTCAGCTGTGCAAACATGAAGCCATCTTCAGACAAACTGTCTGGAAGGATGGGTTGGGGGCACAACTCACCCCCTGTACTGTGTGCAGCTGTCATGTGTGTCTGCGTCTTTAACCAAGTTTATTATCTGACAGATATGGAGCACAAATATTGACTCTTCTATTTCTACTGTACCAGCAGCCATAAACATTGATTACCCCTGGAGAGGGCGGGCTGCACAGACAGCCCAGTGTCTACACAGCTTGTCTTACCTCAGAGCAGCTCAGCCAGAAGTGGGACCATGAATAAGATCCTCACAGAATGATCTGATGCAAAAACAGCAAGATGGTGATGATGTGCAAGACCCCGCAGCTTCGCAGGACATGAAGCAAACATCCCAGAGGGCTTGAGTCACATCTGTGTTCATTTAACCCAAGGAAAGTCCTGAACACAGAAGAACAGCAACCTCGGAGAGGTTAAATGGCTCTCTGCATGGTCCCCTCCTTTGACCCAGACAGACTTCCTATTCTGATGACAACACACAGCTGATCACTATGCTTCCAGCTCCTTCCCTTCTATATTCAGTATTGTTTCCTTGGTGGGGGGGCTCAGCACTTCCACAGTGCATAGCTTTGAGGGTCCTTTGTAGAAAATGAAGGGATGAAAATGTGGTAAAAATATGGCAAAAGGTAAGAAAAAATTTTCCCCATCTAGCGTTTCTTTTCTTTTGTTTTTTTTTCAGACCCAGAATTTAATTTTTTAAAGTTATATCTGAATTTTCTTTTTATTTTTTTATTTATTTGAGAGAAAGAGAAAGAGACAGAGAGAGAGAAAGAGAAAGAGGCAGAATCTCATGCATATGGCTTTATATGGGTACTGGGGAATTGATCATGGGTCCTTCTGCTTTGCAGGCAAATGCCTAAACCCCTAAGCCATTCCTCCAGCCCAAGAATTTAATTTTTTTCACAAACAGCATAGCCATGGTCTCCTGCTTTTCTGGACATGATACGTCCTGTAGGAAACCCAGGAACCAGGACATGTCATGGGCATGAGTAGGGTGACAGAGGGGAAGGAAACCGAATGCTTGAGTCGGTCTTAGATGGTTGATTTCCACATAAGGATACACCTGCCACCCAGAACCCACTTCTGTTGAGCTCACCATCACAGCCCAGCACCCAGAAGCTTCCCTAAGTTCAAGGCAGGTATATTTCTACCTCCACACATGTCTCCCAAAAGCATGTGACCCTGATCTCGAGTGAATGAATGTGCACCATCTCCAGAGACCCAGAGAGTAGGAATGAAATCAACTGAGCCATGGATGGGGTAGAACCCTAGCAGGATGTGGATGCAGAAGAAATCACAGAACCATCACTTGGGGACTGGAGGGATAGTGCTGTGTGTTGGAGGTGAGAGTATCTATTATGTATATTTTAATGAGCAGAAACCCTACTTTTCTTAAACGTCTGACCATTAGGACACTTTACTCACGGAGTGTCTCTGCCATCAAAAGCTGTTGATCTCTGTCTTTGGAGGAGCTGTCCACTGGTTGATGAGGTCAGCCTGGCAGAGGACTTTCTGTCACTAACAAGTGGGACAAACTCCTCTCACTGCAAGATGGATTCACACCTACATTTGACACAAATTCTTGTGTGACTTCATAGGAGTTCCCTGTGTTTGTCTTCTCATTGTCTGTTAAAAGGGGAAATAACATGGTCATTGCCTTGTGTAGATAACAGCTGAATGGTGCTTAGCATATAAACTTACTCCTCCCCTGCAAGAAATAGCAATCAGTAAAATCATGATATTGACAAAGTAGTCTGTAGAATAGTGTTGGACTGAGCTTAAGTTCAAGAGAATTCGCAGGTGCCATTGACCTTGCTTTATAGAAATGGCTGACATGTTCTATTTGTTGAAAATACTGTAGAAGTACTTCATTTAAAATTAAGGTGAAATACTATTCGGCCTGTCTTTGTACCTTATAGAACACCTCTTCTTTTAGCTCTCAGAAGGAGAATGAAAGATGCCACTGTGGAGTTCATTTCCACCACATTGTCCAGTCTATCAAAAGGGATGGAGTGTTTTCCCATTTCCACATTTTAGGCATTCCTCTAATTTCATGCTCGATAATATGAACTCATTCTCTGGATTATCAGTCAAAAAATATACTTCAGGGGCTGGAGAGGTGGTCCAGTGGTTAAGGTGCTTCTCTGAAGAGCCCAACGACCTAGGTTTGATTCCAAGGTATCCACATAAAGCCAGAGGCACAAAGTAGCACTTGTGTCTGGAGTTCATTTGCAGCAGCTGGATAGCCTAGTGTACCCATTCTCTCTCTCTCCCCTCTCTCTCTTTCTCTCATTGCAAATAAATAAATAAAAATATATTTCAAAATTAAAATACTTCAACAAATGGATGTAAACTCGAATTTTCCCCTGAAGGAAGATGTGTGATGATATCATCGTGTTGCACATATTGGATTTCCTCTTGGAACCATGAGACTTGTTACCACAAGATGTCTAAATTCTCATTCACTGCTACAATTACGGAGCCTGTTCTCCATTTTCCTTTCCTGATAGCCACCAAAATCTTTAAATTTCAACAATTGCTACTATATGGCAACGAAATGATTTTTGTGTATGTTTAAAATCTATTTTATTAAAACATTCAGCAAGACATGGTGCACACACCTTTAATCCCAGAACCCAGGAGGCAGAGGTAGGAGGATTGCCATGAGTTTGAGGCCAGCCTGGAACTAGAGTGAGTTCCAGGTCAGCCTGGCTAGAGTGAGACCATGCCTTGAAACACTCTCCCCCCACTGTGGTGGTTAGGTTTTGTTGTCAACTTGATCTTTTTAATTATCTTGGGTAAGGCTCTGAGGATGTTTACAGGAAGGCAGCCTCTCAGCAAGGGGAAGGATGTAAAGAAGCTCAAAGAAGCTGGAATAAGCATCCTTTCCTGTGTGGGACATGCAGGAAGGAAATTCCAGAGACTCAGGAAACCATTAAGTCTGGTTTAGGATTGCAAGACCTCACCCTAAGCCTATGTAAAGGAGAGGAAATTCTGTTTGGCCCTCCTGCCTGTTCCCTGTTCTGTGTGTGCGGTGTAGGTGATGGGTTTCTCTCTCTGCTGGGACCTGTGAAAGAGGGCCAGCCTCTTTCGCTGTTACGGAACTTCCCCTCAAACTGTAGTTTCAATAAATACTTTCCTCTCCCAAAATGTGCCTGGTTTGAAGATTCATCCCAGCGGTGTGTGGCTGACTGTGACACCCCCCCCCAAAAAATAACATTCATTTTGATTAACAAACACAGCAAATGATGGAATATTTTTGTGAGTTTGTGAAATGATATTGACATCAATTATAGTAAGAATACATTTCATCTAATATTCAGTCCTGCTCTTGCCTAAGCTAGTAATATATTATTTAGTCATAATATATAACCATTAAGATTCATGGCAAAGGTTCCATCCAAGTGGGAGATTTTCCAGTGAAAAAAACTCATAAGCTGGTGGACACGGAGCTCATGGATTTGCAGGCCTGAGTTTATACTCAGCTTTACAGAGTGGGAAACCATTTTTATTCTCTTTCTTCATCCTAGATGGGAAGAGGGTACTGTTTATACCATATACTGTTAGGGGCGAAAGCTTTTGGGGCCTTTGGAGGCACACCCTGGCTCAGTCTTGGAAGGCACCTGACAGCTTGCCACGAGGGGCTTAGCTTAATGAGTTTCAGGAGGTGATCTCGATTGGCTGTTATGCACAGGTTCTTACCATTAGCCCTCTGATTGGCCAGGAAGCTCTATAAATAATGCCTCATTCCCCGCAATAAAGAGCACACGTTCATCAACCCACAAGCGGTGTGTGTGTGTGTATCTGTATGATCACTGTCCCAGCGGGCAACGGGCAGTGATAATATACCAGGACCTAAGGAAGCCAATGATGGTTACTTGACTTGGATTCATGTGAGCTTACACTGGGTGGTGGGCCATGAGTGGCTGGACCTAGACATGCTGTCAGGCACGCAGCTCCTGAGGATGGTGAAGCACTTCAAGTTATGTGTGCATATTCATAAAGGCTCCCCTCATCCTTTGTGCTGGAGAGACCCAGCACCCTTGTATTTAGCAGTGGGAAGTTGTAGAAACGGAGACCTGGAGATATTCCTGTATGCCTTTCTCTTTGGCCAGCCTGTGAGTCATTTTTCCTCTGCAAACAGAAACTCCACCTTAATCAAATTAGATCACATTGTTTCTCATAATAGCACATCATTCATTCCCCGCCTCCTGCCTATGTCCTGTCAAAGATGAGAAATACCGTGTAGGACTCCTGGCAGAGCCCAGGTCAGAGAGGAGCCAGCTGAGAAGCTCATGGGAGATTCTTCAAACAGCCCAGGCCTGGTGGGTAATCTTCAGATTACAGTCTTGACCTCTTTGAGCTGCCCATCACCTCATCTATAGCGTTTGCTCTCACAGTTTGGGTCAAGCTCCGAGGAGTTGGGGTGGGGGTTGGGGAGAAGGAATGGGGGCAGGAGAGATCAGGGAGTTCAAGAAAAGTAGCCTGAGAGGTGACTTGGTTCTTCCCCTCTTTCCACGCTATAGACCAGAAAACCAAACCCAAAATAGCAGTATGCATGGGAAGAAAAAAAAATCACACCTTCCTGTCTTATTTATCATGTTGCTGAAACCACAACGAATCTTGAGGAATTTTCCGTTCATTCCCAGGAAAAGCTATTCTAGCTTTCCTGAATGAGTTTATTGTTGAATGCTTTGCCTTGAGGGAGGTCTATGTCATACTACCTGCTATTTCCAGTGCAGCAATGTGGTTGTCACTGGCTGTGGAATATAAACATATTCACCTCTGGGCTATCACCCAGAGACTCCTTATTAGGGATGCCTGGCTACTCAGTGGAGAGGGACTCGTGTGTGGAGTACAGCCACCTGCTTGTGCCCAACGTGAAGGTTGGTGAGAGACAAGATGTTGGGGGGCATTCATTGCTTGCTTATTCTCATTTATAGTATTTGCTTTGAAATGCCAAATTGCATTAAAGAAGTCAGTCTCTTGTCTTTCTGAAGGAAAGTGCAGATTGAGCAGGCCAGGCAGCACCCCAGATGAGCTAATTCCAAAACAAATACAGACAGAATTTCACTAAGGACTTGGCCAACAAACAGTCCCCTGACGGAAGGACAAGAGAGGACACACAGAACACAAGGTTTTATTTTATTTATTTATTTTCAAGGAGAGAGAGAGAGAGAGAGAGAGAGAGAGAGAGAGAGAGAGAGAGAGAGAGAGCGCACACCAGGGCCACCACCTTGTGGGTCTGGCTTATGTGGGTCCTGGGGAATTGAACCCAGGGCCTTAGGCACTGGAGGCAAGTGCCTTAACCGCTGAGCCATCTCTCCAGCCCGAGAACACAAGGTTTTAAACAGAGAATATCAATGACATGCTCAAAGTCCCTCTCAGCGTTTTATACATGAACATCAGAAATGCTCCCAAATCTGAAACTTCTCGAACAGACAAGAAGCCCCACTTGGAAATCCACACTTGACCTCCTGTGTTGACCAGCAGGAACGCAGCCAATACCCAGGGGCAGTAAACTGTTGCGTAAAATTATATTCAGGCCACATGCAGAAGGCATATGTAAATCAAAGTGAATTTCATGTTTAGATTGGATTTCTTCCCCAAGACATCTTAGGCAAATATTAAATACAAAACAAAAACAAAAACAACAAAAAGAGAAATGTGGAAACCTTTAATTACAAAGCATTTCCCATAAGGAATGCTCAATCTATAATTTCCCCCTAAATTTCTGAGGGAAGAAGGGAACGTGGTAAAAATGACATAATAATATCTCAAGACTGATGTGCAACTTGTATTGCAGATAACTCAAATAGGACTCAATGTTTGTACTACCACCTTACAAATGAATACTTAATATTTGTACAGATATGCATTTGGAAGACTCTGAGAGCAAATCAAACCATGTTCATGAAAGCATTTATTCTTTTTTTTAAAAAAAAACTTTATATTGAGAGCTTCCATAATCATAGATTATAAGCCATTGTTTCCCTCCCCACCCTCCCCCATACCTCTTCCCCCTCTCAATTAGTCTCTGTTTTGTTTCGGTGTCATCATCTTTTCCTCCCATTATGTGTAGGTATTATCAGGCACTGAGAAGTCTTGAATATCAAGGCCATTCTGTGTCTGGAAGTTTGTGGTGTAAGCAGTCCTCCCCTTCCTTTGGCTCTTACAATCTTTCCGCCATCACTTCTGCAATGGACCCTGAGCCTCGGGAGGTGTGATAGAGATGTCCCAGTGCTGAACACTCCACTGTCACTTCTTCTCAGCACTATGGTGTCTTGTGAGCTATTCCAGTGGTCACCGCCATAAAGTTTAGGGATGTACTCACTGTTCCACCTGTATCCCAGTTAACCAGAGAGGGGAGATTCATGCATTGTTTGTTTGTTTGTTTAGCTGGTGTTTTGAAACTTGCTCTTCCTATGTAGTCCAGGCTGGTCTTGAACTTTTGATCCTCCTGCCTCTACCTCTGGAGTGGTTAGATTACAGTTGTACCTACGCACTCGACTAAGATTCCTGCCTTAATTCGCCAAAGTGTGATCACATTTTACCCATATGAACTGGGGAGGATCCAGCAAGGAATTAAAGCATAGTCCTTATGAAATGTAGAATAACCATTGGGTCCATTGTTGTAGCCTCCTGGGAGCTCCTTTGGCTGACATGACAAGAATTTCTGGAAGGGGGTTGGGGGTGGGGGGTGCCTCTTGTGGGCACTGCCTGGGGAACTCAGGAACAAAAGCCACTGTTCTGCAGCCTGGACTTCCTAAAACAACTCACTTTGAACCCAAATGTCCTTTAGATGTCATGATTTTCCTATCCCGTGGAAGTGTTTCAGTGTGTCCTCACCAGGTCTTCATCTCTTAGACAGGTGACACTGCAGATTTACTCCAAGTAGAACCAAAGACAAGTGACATTAAAGACAGAACAAGCAGGTTTATCCATGAAAACCAGTGACTATGCCCAAATTCACAGGATGGAAACAGCCGAGTAATTCTTAGTAAAGGAATAATTAAGCAAAGCCCTTTTCCATGTGACACAAGGAAAGTGTTATTTTAGTTAATTAATAATTCCAAAAGTGTTTTCTTACTGACACTTTGATGATAATTTCCAATGGAAACACATCTGTGTACATATATAGACAGGATTATTAAAATAATGCCTGGGCACACATTGTTATTATTACTCATTGACTCTGTCGCCTGAAGGAACAGGAAATTCGAAGGTCAGACTTCTAAACCCAAAGCACGGGGCTGGTGAGAGCTGGAAGCTGGGGGAAGAAACACATTTTTTCTCACCATTTTCATTAAGGTTTAGAATAATAGCATAGATCCTTCTTGTTAACTAAATTGTATAAGCCTGAATTTCAAATCAAAATATACTTGTTAGTCTATTTTTAAAGTTGGTGCCTGATAAATAAATATGAACTTAGGAAAATGTACAGAGCATTACATTTCCGTCTTTAGTTTGGTAATCCTCTATTGGGGGCCCAGCGTTCAAAGCTGGACTCTCTTTGGACTCCATACTGACATGCTCAAAACTTCTCAGGAATTTGCAATGACCAGTTAAGGGTGAGCTCTGGCCTCTTTAGGGAAGGAAGCCTATTCTTATTATGGGGAGACTTTGCACTGGACAGGCCTGTTTCCCGCAGGATCAGTAGGGGGAGCCATAGGGTAAAGGGACTGAAGATTCATAGCATGGGTGACGTCATTTGTGGTGCAGCAAAGATGAAATAAGTGCTAGTTATATGAGATTAGCCAAAAAAGAAAAAGTTAAGTTGGACGATTTTACATTTTCACTTACGTGACCAAGAATGAAAAGAGAAGAATTTCATCAAGTTTACACATTTCTGGTGTTTGTGACCAGTCATTTGGAACTCTTAGGTACACTTACAGAACAACCTGAAGAGAATAGGTTGTCCAGTGGCTTCTTTAAGAGGAAGCTGAACACTCCACTGTCACTTCTTCTCAGCACTTCTCAGCTCCTTGGAAGGAGCCCCTGTTATCTGGGAACAGTGTCTGAGCTTAGCCTCAAATATATCTCTGGTAAGAGCTCCAAGTTCCTGGGGGCCTGTACAGAGAAGCCCAGTGTAGGCTCCTGACCTGTGTTGAAGGTGCTGATCAGATTACCGCTAGCTCCCCATAAATAAGTAAATAAAAGAAATGTATAGATTGTATATTTTTTGCCATGAGCAAGTTAGTTTACTCAGTTGAGAAAGTACACATATGAAATTCATAGAGTTCTTGAATATAAACTGCCTTCAGTTTATGATGAATAAAAAGAGGAAGTGACTATGTTGGGGTGAGTCAAAAAAAAAAAGAACCATGAAATGGGAAAAATGGGGGTACAATTGGATGTTACAAAACAACTCTGGATCCTGCTTATTCTTTATAGTGGACCTCAATTTCAGGAAAGCAAAAGTGATTTTTAATCATCCTGGAGCGGAGAGATCAGAAAGTTACAGTTAAAGTTGTTCAAAAAGAACTTAGAACACATCTGTAAGAATAAATAGATGTATGTGTGTGTGTGTGAGAGAGAGAGAGAGAGGGAGGGCAGAGAGAGAGAAGATAGAGGAAGGTAGAGGAGAGAAGAGAGAGAGGAAGGAGAAGGGAGGAGAGAGAGAGATAGAGAGAGCCTCTCACTGGTGCCTGAAATGAAGTGTTGTCCATGGATCCAGGGTAGGCAGTTATGAAGAGCATGGAGTTGAAGCCAATTGTCTGCAGACAAAAAGAAAGTGAGTTCCACACGTTTAAAAGCGGCAGATCAAAGGTGAGCTGAGCTGATGGTAGCTTGCACAGCATACTGTATCCCTCAAGTAGAAAGAGGTGGAAGCAAAGAGCCCCGGAATTCAGAGTTGAAGAAAATAACATACGTAGTGTATTAGGATTTCCAAAAGTTAAAAAAAGAAGCCTATTAGGAAGAAGAAATATCGAAAATAATGATGGAATATTGCTAAAATCACTAAGGGTTATGATCTTATTTAAAAGGGTTATCAGGGCTAGAGAGATGGCTTAGCGGTTAAGGTACTTACCTGCAAAACCTAACGACCTGAGTTTGATTCCCCAGTACCCACATAAATCAGATATACAAAGGAGTTCATGCACCTGGAGTTCCTTTGCAGTGGTTGCAGGCCCTGGCAAACCCATTCTCTCTCTCTCTCTCTCTCTCTCTCTCTCTCTCTCTCTCTCTCTCTCTCTCTCTCTACTTGAAAATAAATACAAATATATTTTTTTAAAAGTGTTAGCAAGTACTAGGCCTCACTGATTTTAAAAGCCAATAGAGGGACTGAGAAAATAGCGAAACTACCATTAAAGGCACTTGCTTGCAAAGCCTGAAGGTCAGAGTTAAATTCCCCAGCCACTCTTGTAAATCTGTATGCAAAAGGTGGCACAAGTGTCTGGTCTTTGTTTGCTGCTACAGGAGGCCTGGTATACCCCACCTCCCTAAATCAATCAATCAATCATTCAATCAATCAATCAATCAATCACAGGCAACAGAATGAATATAATCGAGCCTGTTACCTCCCAGGCATGGCAGAACAATCAAGAGCCCATGCGAGGCTCTGGGCTTGTCCCCAGCACAACAGGAAGCAACTGGTTGATGGAGAAGAGGACCCAGGCATTTATCCCAGCCGAGCTGACTCTTCTTCACTCACAGGCCCATCAGCATTAGGAGCCCAAGGTTTCAGTGCACAGTGCAAAGCTTCCCAGAGGAGTTGGCTAATTGGGTTGAGGAGAGTCACGAACGATTTTCCAGAAGTCATCTACGTAGCAGACATGAAGACTCTGCAGGCATTAGGAAGAAAAATATCTGGGTGGGTGAGCTGGAAAGTAATCCAGGCAGATGGAACAGCCTGGATTAAAAAAAAAAAAAAACCAAACCAGAAAGAATTTCCATGTGCTTCCAACTGAACATCCCTGGAGGGCGAGGACATCAAAGAGTGGCTGAGCTAATAAAGTGAAAACCACAGGCTAATTTCCAAAGGAGCTGTTTTTCTCTCTCTCTGAATCACCACCCACAATGATAAGACTAGGATGAGGACCTATCCTTCCAGGGACAGTGCCGCACAAAGATAAGGGCTTTCTGTAGTGATCCCATGTGCATTTTCAAAAGGGCTTCCCAGCGATAATATGGAAAATCAATAGCGGAACAGTGAGACGAATGTGAAAGACCAATTAGGAGGTCACCAAAGGAATTTAGGGAGGGAAAGGGTGATCTAAGCCAGGGGGGCTGTGTAGGATGGGCAGAGGGAAGGGGAGAATCAACACACTAATTGGATGTATCTGGGAGGGGAAAAAAAAAAACAAGGATGACAACCAGGTATCCAGCTGAGAGCAATTAGGTGCCATTTTTGAGACAGAATCTCAGAAAAAGGTTGAATGATGAGTTCTGCTTACTATATATATGTGTGTGTGTATATATGTATATATACATATATATGTAATATATATGTATATATGCATATATATGTAATATATATGTAATGTAGGTATAATACACATATATGTATATGTATATTAGTTATACATTAGTTTTATTATTGCTCGTGTATGTGTGTGTGGAATGTGGCAGGTGAGTGTGTGTTTGGAATATGGGTGGTGTATGCACATGTATATTTCATGTGGTCCCCCATGTGCTTGCCTGTGGCGGGGTTCGCCCCCTGCTGGTGCTGGAGTGGAACGTCAGGTGTCCTGCTCCATGGCTTTCACTTCCATTCTTACCTGGTTCAAATAACAAGCCTTTTTTTTTTATTTCCCTTGAGAGCTCTGGTCATTCTCAGGTCTCTGCTCTCCAACAGGACTGCTGGGGTTACAGATGCACGTGTCCATGCCCATCTGTTTACATGGATCCTGAGATTCAAACTTGAGCTGTCTCTCAGGCCTCTGTAGGTCCTGCACAGGAAGTTCTCTTAACCACCGAACTCTCTCTCTAGCCTGAGTTTTGCTTTTAGCGTATCGACTTCAATGTTTAAAGGAGATGTTAAATAGACTTGCACAGACGGCCCTGTGACAAACATCAGTCATGCCATGGGAGAAAATGGCATGGCCTGAGGGTGTGCAGATCAAGAAGAGAATGCTGTTAGGAAGATTAGTAACACCCACCCAGGGACACTGGTGCAGCCTGGAACTGGAGGCATGGGGAGGACTGCACCCCTGGTCTTTGACAAGAAAGATGTCAGAAGAGGAGAAGAAGCCGGCTAGTATATGCTTGAAAAGATGACTTTCTTCAATCTCACACAGGAAAGCTTGATTTCCTGGTGTACCAGGAAGGGCTGCATGGAGGTGTTTTCTAAAAGGAAAGTGAACTGACATTGGATTGAAGAGGAAGCAGCCGAGACACTAGAAGAGCTTCTGGTGGAGGGGGCATCTGATGGCTAGAGAGGAAATTCCTCAGACAGACAATGGGAGAGATTTGAGAGAAAGTACAAAGAGGAGGCGGGAAAAGCACCCGGTGCATAAAGTGCTGGCTGATCAGGCAGGAGGACCTGCTTTTGGATCCCTGGGACTCACCTAAAACTGAGTGTGATGGTGTATACCTGTAATCCCGGCTCTGAGGAGACAGGAGGATTCCCGGAGTTTACTGGCTGAATTGGCAAGCTCCAGGCTCTGAGAGACCCTTAGAAAATAAATTGGAGGTTGAGAAAGAGAGCCGATATCAGTCTCTGACCTCCACATACATATGTGTGCACACACACAGCTGCACACAAACTTGTGTCCACATACATGGGTGCCCATACACCCCCCACCAACACAAGAAAGTACAAAATCGTATAGGGAAATGATAAGAGGATTGAAGGGCAGAGCTTGCCTTTTCTGCATTGAAGGAAGATAGCAGATATAAGACCTGAATATGCAGAGAATCACGTCAAATTATATTCCAAGTATGTCTGTTTTTTTAAATTTTATGCTCAGTGAGAAAATATGGGGGAAACTATAGTAAGCAACCAACCCGAAAGAAATCAGTTACTTCCATGAGAACTCTAGAAGTGTCTCATCAAATGGTAACTTCAACTGTCAAAAAACCACAGAGAACGTCTCTCTCTCTCCCTGCTTGAAAATGAATAAATAAAAATATTAAAAAAACACAGAAAAGAAAAGGACTTTGAGATGTGAAAACCGCAAGATCAGAATTTTATACCCAGCTATTATTTATCAGATAGGATGCTAACACAACTCACTTATGTAAGATTGCATCGGCATGTCTTGGAAATTTACTTCCAAACTGTAGTAAACTATCAATTCAATATCAGAACTGAGGGCTGCAGAGTTGTTAAAGGTGCTTGCTTGCAAAACCTGACAACCTGGGTTTGATTCCCCAGAACCCATGTTAAGCCACATGCATATATCTGGAGTTAGTTTGCAGTGGCAAGAGGTTCTAGCTTGTTTTCTCCTCTCTCTCTCTCTCTCTCTCTCTCTCTCTCTTTCCTTGCAAATAAATTAAATAATACATAAAATTAGAACTTAATATCTGTATCAAAATGGTAGACTAAGCATTTATATAATTCAGCAAATCCCAGGAAAAATAATGAAAGCAACATAAGAGGGAGATTAGGTCGAGAAAAGTCTCAAAAAAAGCGGACTATCAGCACATGAGAAATTTCAATTCATCTTGGGAAACGATATAGTAAACTGGTTTGGCAGGGGAAGAAAACCACAACAACCAGAGAAATTTGGCTAACATGGCAGTGTGTGTGTGTACTCACAGTGTCTGGGTAGGCTGAGGTGGGATGCTGCCAACTTGAGCAATATAACAAAATTCCTCCCCACCCCCCAAAAAATACTAAAAAGAAAGCAAAGGAAGGAAAGGGATGTAGAGGTGAGAAAGAAGAGAATAGAGACATCTGGAATGAATCCCTGACGAAGCCAGCAGTAGTCCTTACCTCAGAGTCCTGGAAAGACTCCAAGATCACCATCAATGAGAGTTAGAAATATTTGCTGAACGATGTTGGATAAATGAGCAGCCTGTGAAGTAATTAGCAGCATAATTAATTGAAGGGTTGCCTAATCAGCTAGGCTGGTCCTCAGCTCTGACATTGAGAGCTGCTGTGGTATTTTCTCCCAGGATATGATAGATCAGATGGGCTCTCTAAGCGACCAGTAGCTCTGTCTTCAAGAAGGGGGAAATAATGAGAGGGAAGACATGCCTCAGAACTCCCTGGTCCAGAGAATGCCATGTTAGGCTCATCCTGAGTATGGAGGGAAATCCTCAACCTGATTACATGTCCTTTACTTGTCCAACCTCAGAAGAGGTGCAGTTTACAATGCCCCATTCCTCTGTCCTCAGAGGGCTAGTGTGTGGGGTCTCCTTCAGGAGTGGTACCCTCTGCAATCACTGAAGAAAGCCCAAGGTGAGTGACTGACCAGTGGCCACTCTCGTCCTTTAATCCCAATTAAAATCAGAGCTTGGGAGAAAATTAAACTAACACAGAGAAGCCCTCATGGGAATGGGAGGGCTAGGTGGTCCCTGAAAGATGAACACATGCAAGAGAAGGTAAGCCCTTTTTCAACAAGAATTGAAAGAAATCCTTCGAAAGATACCGACCAGAGTATACTCTTTTTTTGCAAATAAATGATGGCTAAGGAAAAGTTCAAGAAATAAACTAATGAATTGCAAGTGAAAACTTGATGGTTAGAAAAAAGTAAAACAGAAATGAAGAATGAAGACATCGTCTAGCTGTTAGTAGTAGCAAGAAGATGAAAAATTACTTTTGTTCTATAATTAATGTTTTCTCATCTCCCAAAACACATAACATTCTCTACTTTTGGAATTCAACAGCTTTGTTATGGATTTCACAAGTGCCATGTTACATACCCATGGGTTAGCTAGCTCCTTTAACACGAATATAATTTATTTCACAATATTGTGATTTCCTAGTGTCCTTCAGAGGTGCCTCTTTCTCTGTGGAACTCCTAGCTCATGATTTTGGACAGCCGCATACATCCGTCATATCTACTTTCTGTGGAAGAAGCACTATCTCATTTTGATT